>VXCM01002826.1:0-25564 GCA_014773175.1 Lucifuga dentata | reverse complement strand
TTTTTTTTTTTTTTTTTTTTTTTTTTTTTTTTTTTTTTTTTAACAAAAAACATTGATTATCTGCCGGACATATTTTGTCCCACTAATCAAGAATCACTGATGTATAAAACTGTGTAGAAATTGTTTCCTTTTTTTCCTTTTTTAAAGTTTAGGGTTTTTTTTGTCCCAAAATAGTTTGAAATTTTATGTTACTGTTGAACATGCAGGTCTGAATACTGAGACTTGAAATTAGGCCTCTGTCTTTCATTCGACTGTTATATCTAATCTTCAAGTCTGTTTTTCTTCAGACCCAGGGCTTAGGTTATACTGGTTATACTGGGTAACTCCCCAGCAGGGCCGGCCCTAGCCTTTCTGGGGCCCTAGGTAAGTTATTTGCTGGGGGCCCCCCATCAAGGGGCATGAGAGATGGTATTTTTGGTGTGAATGCTGTCAAGCTAAATTAAAATAAATAAATAAACATGAACATCTGTGGATTACTAAATATTATTTGTCATTTTTAATCTTATTTCACCCTCCCCAACAGCCAAAATTAAAATGCAAATTAAACACATTTCAAACTACTGTAGTAATTTCTAATAACATACAAAAGGGGCGTGGCTACCCTTTACCTCCCACTCTACAGTATTAATCTTGCATCCCACAATTCCCCCAACCCACTCCATAAACATCTCTATGAGCCTTATCTTAACTAAAACGTAATGTCAAACCATAATATGCATACATTCCATTAGTTATATTAGTTATATTAGTTCTGTGCTGAATAAAGGTGTGTTTTATAACACACCTTTAGTGAGTTGTCTAAGCACATTGAGCTCTATATATATATACTGTTCCCACTTCTATCAGGTAATATAGCTCACAAAGTTAGCACATAGATTTAGTTACACCTCTGCAGCTCCTGAACTTATTTACCGCTAATGAAAGTTCACTTTAGTTTCACTCTTGGTGTGGCGCCCCCTAGCGGCCATGGGGCCATAGGCAACCACCTAGTTCACCTATGCCACAGGCCGGCCCTACTCCCCAGAACAGTAACACGCACTTTCTCAGGCAAACAGCTTAATGTCCAGCAGACTTCAGCTGTCCCCTGTCCCTTAGTCTACCTATCAAACCTATGCAGTAACCACCATCTAATTCACATTGAAATGTGTAGAGGTGTTAAGAACTTCTGGATGAACCAGACATGTCACAGGCTCTGTAGTGATGCCTGGCCAGGAAGGTGCGTCTGTGCCCTATATCAGTATGTATATGTGCCTTAACTAATGTCCCCAGTTATATATGTGTTTCATATATTAATTCTGGGTACACACTGTATTAGGCAGGGAGGCAGAGCAGCACTGTGTCACCAGAGGACTTCCCGTAAAGTAACGAGGGGAGACCAGACCAGTAGGCAGTAGATTGTCCACGCAGGAATTATCAGTTATCTCAGTGAAGATTTTATTACACAATCAGCTTACACCAAACACTGATATTATCGTTCCTTCTATTACAGTGAAAACTGTAACTCAGGCATGCAAAATCATAAGCTTCCCACTTCAAGAGCGGGCAGTAACTGCCAAGGTCATAAGCGAAAGGAGAAGAGGCTGGACAAAGGCACTCTCACTTTTTTTGATCTCCTCTCACAGGACGCCTCCCCACATTCTGTCAACGCCTATGATGCCAAACAGCAAAATGTCAAGCTGATTCCAGTTAGAACCAGTTCCAAGCAGCTGTGTGTTTTCCTGTTACATTCAGGTTATATGTCAAGCAATCATTATAAACTTCTGTTAAAAACTCCCTGCTCTTCAGCTTACATTATTTAATTAGGCATTTCTGCATTTTATTCCTTTTCACCATTTCCCCAGTGCTTCCAGTTAAACATAAATAAACATCTTTATTTCTTTATTAAATCATTTTCACATTTCTTTAATCCTTATTTCAACAGTTGCAATACAGTATAACGTCTGTTACCATACTGTAGAACAATACTGTGAATATATCATATAAATATTGTATCAGAACAGGATGTAATGCACATTTGTCTGTCTGAGATCCAACTGGGCTAAACTCACAGCAGCTTCCAGAGTCGTGTGTAAACTTATAGTGATGCTGCAGCGTTGTTAGAGTTCTGAAATACACAAAGATTACCTATTTTAGTAAAACTGACTAATTATTACACTGATAAATGAAAAACACTACAGTAAGAACATGTTTAGACTGTAATGATGAAATCAGTGCACAAATACAAAAGGTAACAAAGCAAATATGTGTTACTGTAATAAGTAAAATGTTCAGCTGACTGAACCGACTGCAAAAAAAAAAAAAAAAAAAAAAAAATTGTAGGCCCACAAAAAATAAAAATATAAAATGTGGCAAAACAGATGTACATGTAAATCAGTCCTCCTCCTCCTCTTCCTCTCTGTTCTTCATGCAGCTCCATTTTTTTCTCCAACACAGCAGAGGTCAGAGGTCACATGAGGCTCCTTATGCTCTGACACACGAAGTGTTTTGCTAATTGAGTTTGAACAGGTGAGAAGTGAGCCAGACTAACTGGTAATCAGGGCATTTTGAAGGCCAGAGTGCTAAATGATGTGATTTGTGTTTAGAGTTTTGTAAAAACGTGATCTGAATTGCTGTTTGAGTGAAAACAATGAAATTGTGCTTAGTGTTTGGCAGTCTGGAGTCTTCTTGTTGTTACATGAGATTCCAGTTTTCAGAATTGTGTGCAGAGTGTGTGTGTGTGTATGTGTGTATACAATGGAGAAAAACTACTTCTACGGCTAGTCAGCTAGACCCATTTCAGTTTGCATATAGCAGAGGCAGAGGCACAGATGATGCTGTTCTGACTTTGCTCAACACAGTCACTAGACATCTTATGCATCCTCAAGGATATGCCAGCGTTTTATTTGCGGACTTCAGTTCTGCTTTTAATTCAACGAAGACACATTCTTCTGAAAAGGCTTATTAACCTTGGAGTAGATGGTGGGCTAACTTTAAAGACTTCCTTTCCTTCCGCCCACAGAGGGTTTGTGTTAATGGGACGATGTCAGACCTGCTCACCTTGAGCACAGGCTGTCCACAAGGTCATGTCCTTTCCCCCCTATTCTCCCTTTTCACTAATGATTTTATGATTAATGAGCAATACTTCAGCGTGTTTAAGTACACTGATGACATGGCGTTAGTCGGCCTCTTACAGAAGAATAGTGCCTCAGACGAAGCCGAATACCTGACCCACGCCAAGGCTCTTCTGACTTGGTGCCAAACCAGTGAGTTAAAGATTAATGCTAAGACAAAAAAATTAATCATATGCACCAAACTAGACTTTAAAACAGAACCGGCTCTTATTGACCTGAGTACAGGTTAAGACAGTTGAAAGTTTTAAATATCATGGGACATACTGCCGACCTAGCTTCTCTGAAAACAGAGTATATTGTAAAGAAATGCTCACAGCGACTCCATCTCCTCAGGAGACTTAGCTCAGAGTGCGACAGGAGATCTTAGAAACTGTCTACAAAAATCTGATTGAGAGGATTCTAACTCTTCATCTCCCAGCCTGGTACGTTCACTAAGCTGTCAACTGAAAACTAAGCTCTCTGCAGAACTGTCCTGTTAGCAGCAAAATAGTTGGTAAACAGCAAATGTCCATGACTGACCTCTATACCAACAGGACGATGAACAAAGCAGGAGCATCCCGAAAGAAGCTCCCATCCTCTGTTCAGTCAGTTTGAAGTCTTGAAATCTGGGAGGTGCTATAGATTGCCGCTGGCAGTCAAAAGGATTTTAAGAGATATTTTATTTCAACTGCCATAAATATTCTTAACTCTGCAAAATAACCTATTATACCTGTTCCATTGTTTGGTCTTTGTAATTTTCCTCTTTCTTCTTTGTCATATGGATTTTATGTATTAGAAAGTGTGTTTATTCTGATTCTTAACAGTGTGCCAAAGACAAATTTCCACTTATGGTGGACAATAAAGTTGCATTCTATACTGTACACACATACTATATCTCCAAAAGTATATGGAAACCTGACCATCACACCTATGAGTTTGTTGAACATCTTTTTCCTAAACCCTGGGCATTAATATGGAGTTCTATGTATATTCTAACTTATTCCAACTTCCAGACTTCCATCAGCTTATAGTATATTTGATTGTATGATTATTAGTTGGTTGGTCAATCAACTATTTGTATTATTTATATAGAAACTATCAATAAATGCTTTACTTATTCCTAACTGGTAACGCTGATATTTGTTCACATTCTCGTTTGGAATGCAGTGGAGGACAAAGAGCAGCAAAAGAAACTGTGGTCGGGTTGGTTTAAAAGGTCACCGTATCTTTTTGTCATGGCCCTCTGAAAATCTGAGATCTGCCTTCAGTAACTGAGCAGTGCATTACAAAATGTTCATGACTGTGAATTACGTCTCTGCTCAAACTGAATTTCCTTAACGGAGTTTAGCTGAAGCACTTTTAGTGAGGCACCACAAGATTTACACTGTACTGGACTAACAACAGCAGTGCTGCATCTCTGAGCGCCATGCCCAACGACAGCATCAGTGGCTCATTTTGACACTTTAATCATTAACAGATGAAATGAGGACTGTCCAAACACACAGACATTATTAAAGCTGAAAAACTGATATTCTATATAGCTGAAAAGCTAATATTCCCTTGCGTCCGATCAGGAGCTTCCAGCTTATAATGACATAAGTTGGTCATAATGTGAAGATTTTTTTTTAAATGAAATGTATTGGTATGCTGGAATAATGACATAAAAAGAGATCTTACGTTCTTGTTCTAATGGAAGAGCATGTTGGCAGCAAAGTGCTGTGTGATTAATCAAAACAAGAAATGGTTCTATGTGCAGCAGAAATATAGAAATGATGCACTACAGTTCCTTAGCTTTATAAATAAAGACAACGTTTAATATTTCAACAGGAAGTACAGAGTCAATGTTTCGGTCTGCAGTACAGCCTGGTAAAGTACAACATTAGAACTTAAACTATAAATATTGCTTTAATTCTCTTCATATAGAAAATCTGTAACCTGCAACATTTCAGTCACCATTAACAGGAATGAGCATCACGCTGAATCACTATCAAACGTGTTCCAATATAACAACACAGGAAGTGACACGTTTTATGGTTCCAGTTTTTTGGAATAAACAAAAAAACACCCGGTTATTAACACAAAAGCAGATATCCACCACTGCTGGACAACAACAAAACCTGCTTCAAACTCAAACTACACAACAGAAAACCCACAACAGTGACATATGATCTCATGCAAACACCTTTACACGTGCACTTTGCACTGATCTGCTCTGAACATAAAACACAACTGGAAATGTGTCTTTAGTACCGGCAGAAGTTGTCTGCCGGTACATTAGCTTCTGGAAATGAGAGCCCAGAGAGGGGAAATACTTCTCTTTTATTGTTGCTTATAGATAACAGGAATAATTTGATGAGATAATGAATTCTGTGGCATTTCCCTTTATGTATTTTATTTCATCTAATTTTTAAAAATGAGATTGTCAGTGTAGACAGCGTGAGGCAGTTTTGTGTTTCTGACTGAGATATTTTGTAGAAGTTCCAATGTAGTATATGAGTCCAGGCTGCAGCAGAGACCAGAGTACAACATACTGCAGACATGCCAAAGTATACACAAGTCTCCAAGTAACATATCACAACATTTCATGGAGTTTTACCACTCAACATCAACATTTTATCTGTCATTGTGTGAGCTTACCTGGTGCAAAGTTAAACTCACACTTTTTGATCAAACAGCTTCAGATATAAAAGATAAAACCAACATTTATGTGTTATTTGATAAAAAAAAAAATCACAGTTAATTGAGTGATTTTACTCTTCAGAGTTCCCAGAGCTCCATACTAATCCAGGCAGGATTATCGGGCATCGTTGAGCTGCCTGGTCACTGTCAGGATCTCCATGGCTCCTTTGCTCAGCAGCAGCTTAGCCAGGTTGATCCCCAGCTGCTCAGCGTTGTCCTGGGCTTCACCTGAGATCTTACTGGCAGTAACTCCCACCCTCTGGGCCTGCTCATCCACATCCTCAGGGCTCTATCACACGCACGCAAGCACACGCACTCTCGTTATCTTTAGTGAGAATGACCGTATAGGCAGCATCGGTGTGATACAAGTTGCATCAGTGTAATACATGCAGCATTAGCGCTGGGCGATAAAACGATATAATCTGTTAATTCGATTTTATGTTGTGGCGCGATGTGTAAAACGGCTGAATTGAAAAATCGAGATTTCAAAAAAAAAAGTAATCTCTGACTATTTTTAATGGGGAAAATGCAATATCAATCAAGCTCATTCCTGTTTTGTGCGCGTTGATTATACTTTCTGCGGCTCTGCCTGCAGCGGACGCGGACGTGGTTACACCTTACCAATCAGCCAATCATCACGTTCGTTGACGCCACGCCCACGAAGCTTTCAGCAGGTCAGATGTGCTAGCAAGACGGCAACAAACATTTCGACTGAAGATGAGCTCGTTTCTAAAAAAGGTAACGTTACTTCATCACGTCAGTCATTTGGAAGTGGTTCGGTTTTGTATTTCAGCAGCTGCAACAGGAACACGCAGCTGGATGGCAGCAATGCGAGATGCAGATCTGCAGTCAAAGCGCAGCGAAAAAGCAAATGAGGTTCCTGCATCATGTTCCAGTGTCATGGCGTCTGATCAGAGGGTCTTCATGCGTGGAATATTATAACATGTCAGAGCATCAAGAAACAGCAGACAGGCTGGTGCTCCTCACAGGAACCTGGACATTGCTGTAAAAACCTTTTAGTTTAAAAGGTTTTATTTAGAAAGCCCTACAATTTTATTTAAAAGTTTCAATATTTGTTTTATTATTTTAATAAATAAAATACTTATTTGAATTATGTTTTTTTTTTTTTTAGGCCATATCACCCAGCCCTATGTAGCATCTCTGCGATACATGTAACAGTAGTGCAATATGTGTGTGATAAATGTAGCATCAGTGCGATACATGTAGCATCAGTGATACATGTGTGATACATGTAGACTCAGTGCAATACATGTAGCCTCAATGCAATGTATGTAGCATCAATGCGATACATGTAGCATCAGTGCGATACATGTATGATACATGTAGCCTCAGTGCGATACATGTAGCATAATTGTGAAACATGTGTGACACTTGTAGCATCATTGCAATACATGTGTGATACATGTAGCACCATTGCAATACATGAATGATGGATGTAGCATCAGTGTGATACATGTATGATACATGTAGCATCAGTGCGACACATGTAGCATCAATGTGATACATGCAGCATCGTTGTGATACTTGTGTGATAAATTTAGCTTCAGTGTGATACATATAGCATCACTGCGATACATGCAGCATCAGTGATACATGTAGCATCAGTGTGATACATGTAGCGTCATACATGTATCAGTGTGACACGTAGTATCAGTGTGATCCATGTAGCATCAGTGTGATAAATGTAGCATCAGTGTGGTAAATGTAGCATGAGCGTGATACATATAGCATCAGTGCGATACATGTAGCATCAGTGTAGGAGTTGTGATACATGAAGTATTAGTGTGATAAATGTAGCATCAGTGTGATACATGTGTGATACATGTTTCATCAGTGTGATAAATACAGCATCAGTGTGATTCATGTAGCATCAGTGTGATACATGTCGCATCAGTGCGATACATGTTGCACCAGTGTGATACATGTAGCATCAGTGCAATACATGTAGCATCAGTGCAATGCATGTAGCATCAGTGATACACGTGTAGTACATGTAGCCTCAGTGTGACATGTAGCATCACTATGATACATGTGTGATACATGTAGCATCAGTGCGATACATGTGTGATACATGTAGCATCAGTGTGATGAAAGTGTGATACATGTAGCATCAGTGATACATGTAGACTCAGTGCGATACATGTAGCCTCCATGCAATGTATGCAGCATCAGTGCGATACATGTAGCATCAATGCGATACATGTGTGATACATGTAGCCTCAGTGCAATACATGTAGCATAATTGTGAAACGTGTGATACATGTAGCATCATTGCAATACATGTGTGATACATGTAGCACCATTGCAATACATGAATGATGGATGTAGCATCAGTGTGATACATGTAGCATCAGTGCGACACATGTAGCATCAATGTGATACATGTAGCATCGTTGTGATACTTGTGTGATAAATTTAGCATCAGTGTGATACATATAGCATCACTGCGATACATGTAGCATCAGTGATACATGTAGCATCAGTGTGATCCATGTAGCGTCATACATGTATCGGTGCGACACATGTAGTATCAGTGTGATACATGTGTGATCCATGTAGCATCAGTGTGATAAATGTAGCATCAGTGTGGTAAATGTAGCATGAGCGTGATACATATAGCATCAGTGCTATACATGTACCATCAGTGTGATACATGTAGCATCAATTTAATACATGTAGCATCATTGTGATACGTGTGATACACGTAGCATCAGTGTGATATACATAGCATCATTGTGATACATGCGTGATAAATGTAGCCTCAGTGCGATACATGTAGCATCAATGTGATACATGTAGCATCGTGATACTTGAGTGATAAATTTAGCATCAGTGTGATACATTTAGCATCAGTGTGATACATATAGCATCACTGCGATACATGTAGCATCAGTGATATACGTAGCATTAATGTGATAGATATGTGATACATATAGCATCACTATGATACATGTAGCATCAGTGTGATAAATGCAGCATCAGTATGATAAATGTGTGATGCATATAGCATCAATGTGATAAATGTAGCATCAGTATGATAATACATGTGGCATGTAGCATCAGTCCGATGCATGTAGCATCAGTGCAATGCATGAAGCATCAGTGTGATAGATATAGCATCAGTGTGACACGTGTGATACATGTAGCATCAGTGTGATACATGTAGCATCAGTGCATGTTGTAAGAGTCTCTTACTTTGTCAGCAGCAGCAATGCTGATTTGCATGGTTTCCTTCAGACTGTCTGATCCATCCAGGCTGAACACCGCCCCCGTCAGGTACAGCTGGAAAACACGTGACACTGTTGCATCTTCATGTTTTAAACATTCACAGTGGGAGAAACATTTGGATCCATTATTTTTTTTTCCACACAATCTGCTTTGTTAACAGTTTCCAAAAATGCAAAGCAACACTAAACACTGTTATGGACTGAACAGTAACTCAAACAGTTATTTTAGGCCATTTTTACTTGCATATACTTAAGTTCAGACTGAAATGAGATGAGCTTTTGGAATGACAGGAGTAAAACCCAACAGATGCACAGAGTTCATAAGATTTAAGGCAGATCCATAACATCATAAACACAACTAGAACAGTCGACATCTTCTAAAGACAATGTAATGTGTGCTTGACCCCTTGCAAGATGCCCTCCATTACTATGTGTGTGTGTGTGTGTGAGAGCATGTGTACACTCCCATGTACATGAGTCTGTTGGGTCTGTTTGCTGTACCTCCCATACTTTGTAAGATTCAGACACTTAAACAGAATGTGTGTCTCCTCACTTTGATGTCACAGCTCATTGATGTAATGTTTGTTTAACAGCGGGGGAGGGGTGTCGGCATGTCTTCACTCCCAAGGCACTTGTCTTTTTTTTCCAAAAATTAACTGTGGTTGTTATAATGCTCCATCAGGTCGACCGATGACTCATTTTTTGCACACATCTACTGCACACTGACCACCACATCTGGTAAAAATAGACCAATTTGTTTATGAGATATAGCAAGTTTTGGTGAATGAGCCACACCCACTCAACTTTGGCAGCCAATTGTAACAAAACAATATGAAATGTCAAACAACATCAAATGGATCTTTTGTTTGGGTTGATCCAGAGGTTACACATGCCAAATTTGGTGTCCATTGAGCTAAAAATGTAGGAGTAGATGCAAAAAAACAGTTTTGGGAAAAAATAAAAAATGCTGGAAAATTTCTTCAGGTCAAAATAGGCATGGCCTATATGGATGGATGTGTCTCAATCCAAGGGATCCAGGGAAAAATGAATTTTGACCGTAGGACACACGGTTCAAACGTTATAAGCCAAAACTCAAAGGTGGTTATTACAGCGCCGCCATCAGGCCGATTGGGCAATTTAATTGCTTGCAGAGGGTGACACTGAATCTATCTGCTAAGTTTTGTTGCTGTAGCTCTAATAGTTTCTGAGATAAATATACTTGAAATAGCTGTCATTTCTTCAAAAATCAACCATGGCTGTTATAGCGCCCCCATCAGGTCGACTGATGACTTATTGTTTGCGCACCTGTCTACTGCACGTGTCCTCCAAGTTTGGTAACAGTAGACTAATTTGTTATTGAGATGTAGCAGGGGCATGGCTCATTTATTGAATGAGCCACACTCACTCAACTTTTGGCAGCCAATTGTAGCAAACCAATAAGAATTTTTTTTATAAAACAATAAATGGAACATTTGTTTGGGTTGGCCCAGAGATTAAACATGCAAAATTTGGTGTCAATTGAGTAAACCATGTAGGAATAGGAACGAAAAAGGTGTTTTGGACAATAAATAAATATGCTGGAAAATCTATCCAGACGGAAATGGGCATGGCCTATATGGATGGATGCATCTCAATCCAAGGAATCCAGGAAAAAAAGAATTTTGAAAATTGAAGACATGGTGCAAAAGTTATAAGCCAAAACGCAATATGGTTATTACAATGCCACCATCAGGTCAATATGTGTAACTTTATTTCTGCATGTCGAGGGTGACAATATGAATGTATCTGTTAAGTTTTGTTGCTGTAGCTCTAATAGTTTCTGAGATAAAAATACTAGAAACAGCTTTCTATTCATTGTCTATGGAAAAAAAATCGGCTGGTTTTTCATGATTTTTACAAAAACTACCAGTTGGATCAGTAACAAAAGCTATAGCCACTGTATCGGGCCACATGTTTTGATCTATATGTGGGGCTGGTGCCAATCATACGGGATGAGTTACGCGCCAAACTTTACGTAAGAAGAAAATGAGTATGCAGAATTATAGGATGTGTGCTGCCCCTGGCATGTACACATAAATACAATACAAATATGTCAATATGTGTGTGTGTGTGTGCCTGCCTGCCTGCCTGAAGGATTCCTACCTGGGAATCTTTCACCTCAGTGTGTACAGCCACTGGAACACTGCAGCCACCTTCCTATAAATGAGGGGAAAAAACTAAATACACTGAGATCGTCACATTCAATGTGGAAATAAGCTAGAGAGAGAGAGAGAGAGAGAGAGTGTACCAGGTGTTTAAGGAAGGCTCTTTCAGCTATGCAGCGCAGCACAGTGTCGGAGTCATGAAGGACAGACACCATCTCTAGGATGTCTATATCTCTGGCCCGAACCTCCACCGCCAGAGCCCCCTACCCACACACACACACACACACACACACACACACACATACACAGAGAGATGGAATGTGTTAGTATTAAAAGCAAGAGGCATTCAATGACAGTTATTATCAATATTCCAATTAGAATTTTCCTCTTTGTTCCATACACAACGGAGTATGAGATGAAGTGCTTTTAGAGATGATGACCTTTGACCCTTGGCTAAAGGAAGAGTAACTGTGCATACCTGTCCAACAGCATACATGCAGTCTTCAGGTCCAAGGATCTACCATAAAGAATCAGACGGTTTGACATTTAGATGAGAAACCTCAGCCAGAGGTCAAACAGAAGGTCAGATGATAAATGAAATGTACCTGACTGATGCGGCTCTCCCAGCCCATCCTCCTCAGACCTGCAGCAGCCAGGATGATGGCAGCAAAGTCCTCCTTCTCATCCAGCTTCTTCAGCCGTGTATTCAGGTTTCCACGCTTGAAGACTCCAGCTAAGGAACAAAGATCAGCCCACAGAAAGTATATCTGATATTATTGTTTGATGCACATCTTGTCCTCTGTTGGACATAAAAACCTGCCGGTCTTTCTAGGTTGCTGGTTGGATTCCCACTGTCTCTCTGACCTGTTGTCTTTGTCTCGTAGCTTTGATGGACATCCTGATTTCATCAGGTGCTGTACTTTCCTCTTTTTAATGATGGACTTAACAGAGCCTCCAGATAGATTCAAAGCCTTGGAAACCTGTTTTATATCCTCACCTGATTTGGGTCCTTCCACAACTTTGTGACGGAGTTGTTTTGGAAGGTCTTTGCATCTGTCTTTGTGTTTGACTTCACTTACAGTCTGAAGGACCAGTCAACTGCTTTTATTTCAGTTCTCGGTTAATTGCTGTGATTCCAAATATGTTGGACAATGAAGTTATCGTGTGATCTAGATGGCAAATTGAAGGCAGGANGCTGTGATTCCAAATATGTTGGACAATGAAGTTATCGTGTGATCTAGATGGCAAATTGAAGGCAGGATTTTGTTCCTGAGATACTTTAAGTGACCCTATATTAAAAGGGTGTGCATACTTATCAAACCTAGATATCACAGTTGTTTATTTTTAATTAATGCAAGAAACTTTTTAGAACTAATTTCNTTATCAAACCTAGATATCACAGTTGTTTATTTTTAATTAATGCAAGAAACTTTTTAGAACTAATTTCCTTTAGAAACTGTTAAGTATTCTGTGCAGATTAAAAGGAAAATATATAGTCATGTTGAATTTTAATTCTAGGCTTTAGGTTAACAAAATGTCAAAATTGTTAAGTTGGGTTATATTCAGTTTCTATCCACTCTGTCTTTATGACATCACACAGCAAGTTGAGTCATGTTACAGAGAGAGCAAAACGAATTAAAAATAAGTTTATCCTGATTAAACGTTACCGTAAACTGATTTTTCTCAAAGATCGACAGTCAGGAGGCTCATTTCTCACTGGATGCATCAGACATGTTTATATTTTAACTTGTGCATAAATCAAACAAAACTCTGAACTGGTATTTTCCTTACACATGCACAACTGACAATAATTCTGAAGAAATGTGGGACACGTCTCCTGCCTCGTGTTGAAAAACATGACCGATGTGTTCCAAAGCCACAGATTCTGCAGAGGTCATGAGCATTTATAACACCTAATTCCTCCTGTTTCAGCCAGCAGGCATTGAAATGAGATGTAAACACTACCACACCAGCTATGAATGGACAAATATATGATGTTGAAGTCCTCAAAACACATTGGATACACAGTGAGAAGATTTTTTTTTTGTGAATGCTCAGATGTGGAAGTTTTGTTGGTGTCAGATCATTTCAGTAACGGGTGAAACTTATTACATCACTTTTCCTACTTTTCTTGTTGTTTGCTTTCTGTCAGACAGTAACACTGATAAACCAAACAGAATGTAGATGAGACCAGCATGCTTTGCAGTAAGTAGATGATTGAGGACTATTTTGAAGTGTTAAATGTGGAAAGACATAGGGGTGTATTCTGAGTTGAAAGTGGGGCTTTGTCTAAAGTTATTTGATGTGCGGGAGTTTAAGTCAGCTTCTGGGTGATGCATTCAGATAATTATACTAAAAAACTATTTTTAAAAAATCTATTAAACTCTACACAGGCTATTAATACCTTGGTGTTATTCTGACAATACTCATTACTTCACTGCACACATAAAGAACGTTTGCTTCTTCCATCTGCAAAATATTTTCAGACTTGGCTCTACCCTCACACTGCAGCTCCATCCTGTCAGGCATCCAGAATAAACTCCTTCACCGGCTCAGAAACATCCAGAAACTCTGCAGCCAGGATCATGACACACTCCAAACCAAGCCACCATACCACACCTTGCTCATCCAGCTCCATCTGTGCCCTACAAAGTAGACTTTAAAACACTACTTCTCACGTTTAAAACCTGTCTGCTGCAGACCTGCACCCCCACCGGCTCCTTGCCGTCCTCCTCAGCAGCTGTACTCTCCATCTCAGATGATCATCTCAGCACTATGGGGCCATTTCCCACACGGCACCGAGGCTCTGGAACTTGCTACCGTCAGCTGGACTCCATCACACAATATAAAACTGCTGTCAAACCATCTCTTTAGATTATTCTCTGTGAGCCTATATTATATGAAGGCTCCTGACACAGTTGATTATTTGATTTTATGTGACTAAGTTCTTTGTTGTTTCTTTTATTTTTTGTGAGGCAACCTTGGGTGTCTTGAAAGGTGCTTTTAAATAAAATATTTTATTATTATTATTTCTTAATTAAAATTGGCTTCTGAGCTGTCAGAATCATCTCAGCTCAGCTGTCTGCGATTCTAGCGGTAAAACATCACAAGGGAAGCTGCTGTATTTTTAGCAAAGAACTAGTGCAGTGTCCGTTCAAAACCCACGTGTTCAGACCAGGCTGGATCTTATGGTGTGTGCCGCAGCCTGCCATCATTTAGTTCCGCATGTCCTCTGAGCTAACTTTGTTTGCTGTATGGGGTCGGGTTGAGACCGTGCCACTGGACCAGAGCGTATGCTGCTGCGCCGGGAGCGTATCCTGCCATGCGGACTACTTTTTACCAGCACAAAGCTCATCCAAGCAACTTCACACGTGACGCTGCACGTCCTTGGGTCCTGAGAATAAAGCTGCTGAATATCAGCTTCATACAATGCTGGGTTCTAGAGATGTTAGTGCCACAGACAGAGATTTCTAGATTTATAGGTAGATTTAAAAATGACCAAATAAAAAAGAATAAAGTAACTTACAAATAAACAGAGGAGCCTGCTATGTAATGAGACTGATAATTACCGGTAGATCCATGAATAACTTATGATCATACTAATTTCAGGACTCTGCTCACACACACACTGAGACTGAGACACATATTGTCAGTGTGTGTGTGTGTGTGTACTCTAGAGAACTATACAGTACTCTGGAGAATCATAGATAAACTGAAATATTCCTATATTCCTGTAATACTTCTACAGTACCTGATCCTTTTATTTTTTGTTGCTTTGAATGCCACATACTAAAAGTAGCTGACACATTGGTATGAATTAATTTTGCATAAATACATTTTTTATCATCACTATCAGCTTCTAGTCCAGAAGTTTCCTCACAGCATCTAGACCCCGTTTAGATAGAAAAGTTTTCTGTTCTAACTTATTACCGGCTCTTTCTGTTTATCCCACAATGATGAGCTGAAATCTGCAGAAATCAGGGTCAGCTTGATCGGCAAACGTGATTATTGATGATCAATAGTCAATAAAAATTTGTGTGTACACATCCTCATCACTAGCTGGTTTTAATCATGCAGGCACTGGATTTGATGAGCAAAATGAAGGTTATATGTAGTTTATAGCTGCATCAATTAAATCCTGTTGTGATCTAAAAAACATGGAGTGTAATTTTCAGGCAAACAAAAGGCTGGTGAATATTTTAAATATAAAACTTATAAAACATATAAAACTGTAACTAGTATACAGTGCACTCAGGCAGCATTCAGATTCAATTCTTCCTAATTTAGCAAGTTACAGCCATACTCTGAAGTGAATGAAATTAATTTTTCCCTCATCAATCTAAACGCAATACTGATCAAATAAACAAATTAAGCATGGCTTCGCAGAAGTCTCTGTTTGGGTGAAACTTCACCTGCATGTGTGGCTCACCTGAGATCTGCTTTAGTCCGCCTCCTGAGTTCAGTCTGAATACAGAAATGAGCAATTTTGTTATCAACTCTGACTTATGCATGATTATTTCAAATCTCGAAGTTCATCAGGAGATTTTAGATCTAAACTATCATCAAAATATAAATGATGCTGTACTGTATATGTATGTACTGTAGTGTATATGTACTGTACCTCTGCTGTATGTATGGATGTGATGCTTAGCATTCTTGTGTTACTGTTCTGTTATTATTAATGCTGCTACGTCTTAACTAAACAAAATTTTAAAAATTAATTTAACAAAAAAAACCTTCAATGTTCAAAGCAGGAGTTATGCCTTTATGACTGCCAATCTGGTTTAGTCATACAATAATACAAGCTGCAAACCTATTATGTCAAAAGTTTCACCAGCTTTCCCCAATTTTCATATGAGCTGAAAGTCATCAGAAAGGATACGATGTCTTTAAAGTCCAGGTTAGGAAACCTTCTCTTTAGCTGAGCAGCCCGTCGCAGAGAGCTGGTCCCAATGACACTACACGCGCGCACACGCACACACACACACACAGACAGCAGGAAGTCAACTCATACAGGCAAACTTTACACAAAAAACATGGAGAAAACCTGGCATTTTCTTTGACACTCCACCTGTTCTCTGGTAGCGTGTCCAGCGTCTTCCCCAGGTTTTTTGGGTGTAGGACTACTGCATCATGGGGGTTTTCTCTCCTGAAAGCCACAGGAAGCAAAGCACAACAGCAAGCGGTTACAGTGGTTACAGCATCAGAGGACTGATTAGCAGGATATGCTCTTACTTCAGCACGGCTCCAATGGTGAATCCGGGAGGCAGAGTGGTGGGCAGATCTTTCAGTGAGTGAACGACCAGGTCAACCCTGACACGGAACACAACGATGCACGGATTAGCTCTTTATGTCTGGCAGCATAATCAGTAATTCAGCGTTTCACAGGCAGCTTGAGAACATGGACACTGCTGGATCTCAGGCTGCAGGGAATCAAAGCATTAGTGTCGAGGAGCTGTCTGACAGGATATTGTGGATAAGGGACGTCGTCATAGCGATGGTATGGCTGATATGGGAAACTTACTCGCATCAGATATGAGCCAGTATGATATGATGCAGTTTGTAAATAAAGAATACTTGATATTTTCTGAGGAAATTTCCATCTTGCAGTAACGTGACCTGCAGCCACACACCTCATCCAGATCAGGAAACATATGTGCACGGTGTAAACCTGTGCAGAACACATACTGCAGGAATAAAATCTGAGCTGCCAGGCCGCAGATGGATGTCTGTCCAGCTCACGCTGGGATTAGATCTCAGTCACAACTATTCAGGTCTTAATGTTGAAATCTTATTTTCCTTTTTTATCTTTTGTCCTGACTTAGCTTTTCTGACTCACCTGTCCCTCAAGACTTCCATATAATACTGCACTCTTTGGCAGAAAGTTCATCAAATTCCTACATGTTGAATATGTCATAACGAACTGTAATCTTCTGAAGTGAAGCCATGCTAGTTAACCTGTGACGGTTAGTGATGGCAAAATGATGATGACACGCTCACACTCACTCGTTCCTCTCCAGAGCGTTCTCCAGCTCTTTGGTGAACAAACTCTTCTCTCCGATCTGGAAAACAAACGTGAGCAGCTAGGTTATCATCATACAGCCAGAAACCTGTGTGTCTGTGTGTGTGTGAGAGGTGACTACACTGGGATGAGTCTCGTGCATAAAACTAAGAAATATAACAAATATAACTAACAAATATATAAACTAACAAATATAAACCAATAAATTAAAAATCATACAAACACATCATATCTGGTGTTATATATATATATACACACACACACATGTATATATAGTAACAGCTCATATTTAATATTTAACACGAGATGATGATGAGATGATGTTATATGTTGATGTTATCAACATATAACATCATCTCACTTCTCTTTGCTCTTTTTATTTGGTGTGTGTTTACAAATCATTTGAACTACAGTATATATTGTACTGATCTTTTTTGAAGTACTTTGTATTTGTACTTACAGTATTTGCTTTTAAGTTACTGACTGGGCAGGTTTCTGAGAAGGCCCTCTTAAAGGACCATATCAGTGATTTTGCATGTTTGAGCCCAATAAATGCTACCAGCATACACCTCACATTACTGCCAACCATTTTCCAAAACAAAACAACATATTTTAGGTTTTATGTTATGTTTTTTTTCAAATCCCAAACTTTCAAAATCAAAAGTTGAGGTGATACACACACCTTAAAAATTCTATGTTTCAACGTTCATTTGTAGCAAGCACAATCATTTTAATTTCTCTGTGAAAGTAGTTTTCTCCTGGGACTATATTTCCTGGTGGAGACATACATTTTTTACCCTGTAGCTCCATTTTGGATCGGTTAAATTAATTAACTTTGACAAAAAAATGTAACAGACATCACGTTCTCTGTAATGATTATTCATCTCAGCACATTTCACTACCAGTTGATGTTTATAACAAACTGAAATGAACTGAAACCAACGGTGGTCTGGAAGGTAGGAAAAGCAAGGTTTTTTTTTTCTTTTTTCTTTTCCTTTTGAACCTGACAGGTTAAATAGGAAAAACAATTCTAATATTTACTGCTCCAGTAGTTTGTTTTAGGAAACAGGTGGTGGTGATGTAATATGTATGCGGGTCGTACTTATTGGGTCAAACATGCGGAATCCTCTGTATGCTCCATTTAGGACTTTCAGGGCAAAAAGATGCAGCGATTCAGGCTCTTTGGTTTTTCCCTGTGAAGGACAAACTTTGTCTTTTGACTCTTCTGCTTCTGATACGTCACCC
Source organism: Lucifuga dentata (assembly GCA_014773175.1). Lineage (NCBI taxonomy): Eukaryota > Metazoa > Chordata > Actinopteri > Ophidiiformes > Bythitidae > Lucifuga > Lucifuga dentata. Next base: position 7,137 of record VXCM01002826.1, on the reverse strand, counting down.
TGACCATGATGTTTGTATCACTAGTGAGGAGGCAGCAGGCAGAGACTTTTATTTTGGTTCATTACTGCCTTTGCTGTTGGAGCAACATCTAAACTATTAACAGAAAATTTTCTGTCTTCCTTCAAGTCTGCTGAGAGGAAGAATATACCACCTTCCTCTTCTTTTTCTCACTTAATTCACTTAATAAAGAGTGCATACCTCCACCCAGGATAAAAAAGTCCAGACAATCTTTCTACTAACGCAGACATTAGATGTAACATAGACATTTTTGATTTCACATTTCCATGGTGAAAAGACTAGCATGGAGAGAACATGGACGCTGGACACGGAAGACTCAAGACAGCACAGGACCTTCTTCAAGCAACATTACAAACTATTTTGCCACTGTGGCACAGTAGAGAAAATAAGTATAAGAGAACAAATGAGAGAGGAGAAGAAATTTAATATTAACAGGAATAAATTGCTTTAGTTGTTATACGAAACTAGATTTAAAATTTATCTGAATGCGACCAAATTGCAGCACTGATTAGAGTCTAACATGAGATGATATTTTTCATTAAAATTAGTCTACTACTTTTGAAGAAATTGACAAAACATGGAAAAATGCTCTTTCTCTGAACATTAAGGAACCATTGTAAAAAAAGTTCCTGCATCCAGGCCATCACCAGCATTTAATGGCTTCTTCCCTGGGCCAAAAAACACATGAAGGCAAAAGCAGAAGCTGCTGGGCGGAGATGATTCTGTGTGGATGTACAGTAACAATTGCACTTCGTCAGGAACAGTCAGCACGCTGCGAGGACTTTATGCCTCTTTGGAATGTTCTTTATGTGTCTAAGTGTTTTTAACGTCTTGTTTCTTGTAGCTGATGTCTGGGTGATCAGATTAATTTCAACTTTGCTGATTAAAGAACCATACCTCCCACTTTGCATGTTTGAGCCTAATGTATTCAATTTTCAGACATGTAACGTTACTGACAATCATTTCCCAAAGCATACTACTGGAATGGTGAATTAAAAATGTTTTTCCTACCTTCCAGACCTCCATTGGTTTCAGTTCATTCTGCTATTAAAATCAACTTGTTGATACTTGAAACGTTCTTGGGATAGGTAATCCATCATCACCAACAAGACGTGTATTCAGGTTTTTTAGAAGTTATGTAATTTTAGCATTTAAGCGAAATAAAAAGCATGGAGTGAATGTATGCCTCCACTGGGGAATATAGTCCCGAAAGAAGACCTGCATTTATGGGAAAATTTAAAGGACCGTGACTTCATAAGGCTGCGTAACTATTAGCAGGAGAAACATGGATTTTTAAGGTGGGTGTATCACTTGAATATTTGTTTTGAAAGATTAAGAGATTTTGCAAAATATCAGGAAAGTTGAAATACAGTTTTATCCTTTGGGAAATGATTGTCAGTAATGTAAAGTATGAAAATTGAATATATTAGGCTCAAACATGCAAAATGGGTGGTATGGTCCTTTAATAGTTATACAATCTCAAATAAATAACAGAAGTAACTTCTGAGTGAGCATGTACTGAACTCTCTGAACAGTAAACGCTAAACGATCTGCTAACTGGTGAGAATCTAGTATTTAAAGTTACTGCAAATCAGGTTTCAACAGCTGAAAATCCTCAGCATCAGGTTAAATTATTAGGAATAATTAATTTGCCTCAGGTTATCCGAATAATAATCCTTTTATAAAATGCTTATGTGAATTTTCTGTCTTTTGCAGATGTTGACAATGTCTCCGTCAAAAGCATGAAAACAAAACAAGTGTTCATGAATGACAAGAAAACAAGCTTCACCTTTGATAAAGCCTTGTCCAAGATTTTGTCTCCTGTTGTTGTCATGCCAACTGTAAAGCGAAAACAGAACGATTCATTCATATGATGAAACCAGTGCCAGTGTTACAGCATCTGCATCCTTTAACAGCCATACTGCAGGTCAGCTGCTTATCTCAGCACATTTGATTGCGTGATTTTGTTCATGTTTGTGCTTCTGGATGAAGATTTTGGTGAAAGTGGATCTGCATCCAGTCACAGCAGGGATGATACACACCTACTTCCAGGTGGATGTCAGCGTACAGCGCTTTTAACTTGTCAGCAACGCTGTCAGTCTGGATACGAGCCAACTGAGACACAACAACACAACAGCATTCAGTCCATACAACAAAATACACCAAACTAAAATATAGCCATAGAGCCGCTCCAAGCTGGGAAAACATAAAATCACTAGATGAAGTCATAACTAAAACAGTTACGGTATAAAGACGTTGTGTTTACTGCAGCAGCTGAAGACACAGAACGAAAGAACTCTGCATCAGCTAATTAACCTTTAGCGCTGAATCTCACATTTAAATGATGTCTGTGAAATTTAAAAAATGAATGAATGATCCACATTAAGAGAAGCATCTTAGGGTAACAACTGTAGTTAAAGTTATGCTCATAAATGTAAAAACGTAGAACTGTACCTGGCTGTTGCGGGTTCCAATCCGGATGACCCGACTAACCTTTCCATTTCCATCCTGTAGGACAAAAGAGAAGTTGTTTCTATAATTAAAGCATTCCCAGTCAAGCCAGTATATTCTTGGTGAAGCCCAACCTCGACCAGTAGTTTGTAAATGTGTTCAGTTATCACTGCTGCTCTTCTCACCCTGATATACTTGTAAGGTCCTTCCATGCTTGTGTGTGGCTGTGCAGAGCGTCTGACTGTGAAGGCTATTGTGTCCTGCTGTGTCTGTGTAAGGAGCTGTGCTGAGGTCATGTAACATCTAGATAGTGAACAGTAGTCTTTTTAACCAGACCTCCACCCAAAGATCTCTCTGGTTTGAAAAGATAAGTGTGTGGATTCAGCGAGTCCGTTATGGAGACAGGGAGGGGCAGCTAAGGAGGGTCCCGCTCTGAGGTTTCCTCCAAACATCTCATCTCCTCTGAGATCGCTGTGTAGAGAATCCTTACAAATCAGTCATGGCTTCTGCACTTTTCACCTAAAACTGGTTACTTTGCTTTTTGTTTTGGTGAGCTGCATAGAGGTTAGGGCTGTGACACTATGATACTGTCATATTTTGCTCAATAACAACAGTATCACCATATAGCGATTCTGAAATGTATTTCAAGAAAGCTATCTACAGTACATCACAACAGCTATGCCAGTGAAAATTAAGAACCACTAAAATTAATAAATGAACTTTACTACAAAGCAGGAGTCAAATTTGTACAAAGTTTGTTATCTGAATTATTGAAAGCCTTTAATTTCATAAAAATTTCAAGTGAGATGCACATAAATAAGATGATAAACCTGCAATGCATCGAGGTTTCAGCTTTGTCAGCTCACACAGCCATCCATCCACCTCAGAATGATGAACGAAAAGAAAAAAAATAGCTAAGAAACAGCTTAAATATTTATAGAATAAGAGTTTACAAACTGTATTAGGATAATAGTGCCAGTATCTTGATAACATTATAATTTCTTATTTCTCTCACATATTCTCATAACCATCGTGGATTCACAATACATCATAAAATTTAAACTGCAGTACTTGTATGTGTTTTTATCTCAATAATCACCTGATAAACTGTAAATCAATCAACCAGAAACCACTTCATAATTCTATCAAGATATGAATAAGTCAGTGGCTAATAACAATTTAATATCTTTATTCATTATTTGTATAATGGATGACTTCATTAAAAGAAATAATAAATATGAAAGTACTTTTAAAGATTTCTTTTTTTCAAGTTAAAGTGGGATTTCTTTTTTAAGTTAAAGTGGGATTTCTTTTTTCTTTTTTAAAAGTTAAAGTGGGATTTCTTTTTTCTTTTTTAAAAGTTAAAGTGGGATTTCTTTTTTCTTTTTTTCAAGTTAAAGTGGGAATTCTTTTTTTGAAAGTTAAAGTGGGATTTTTTTTTTTAAGTTAAAGTGGGATTTCTTTTATTTAAGTTAAAGTGGGATTTCTTTATTTTTTTAAGTTAAAGTGGGATTTCTTTATTTTTTTAAGTTAAAGTGGGATTTCTTTATTTTTTTTAAGTTAAAGTGGGATTTCCTTTTTTAAAAGTTAAAGTGGGATTTTTTTTTAATGTTAAAGTGGGATTTCTTCTTTTTTAAAATTAAAATGGGATTTCTTTTTTTAAGTTAAAGTGGGATTTCATTTTAAGTTAAAGTGGGATTTCTTTTTTAAAGTTAAAATAGGATTTCTTTTTTTAAAGTTAAAGTGGGATTTTTTTTTAAGTTAAAGTGGGATTTCATTTTTTTTAAGTTAAAGTGGGATTTCTTTTTTTTTTATTTAAAGAGGGATTTATTTTTTAAGTTAAAGTGGGATTTCTTTTTTCTTTTTTAAAAGTTAAAGTGGGATTTCTTTTTTCTTTTTTAAAAGTTAAAGTGGGATTTCTTTTTTCTTTTTTAAAAGTTAAAGTGGGATTTCTTTTTTCTTTTTTCAAGTTAAAGTGGGAATTCTTTTTTTGAAAGTTAAAGTGGGATTTTTTTTTTTTTAAGTTAAAGTGGGATTTCTTTTATTTAAGTTAAAGTGGGATTTCTTTATTTTTTTAAGTTAAAGTGGGATTTCTTTATTTTTTTAAGTTAAAGTGGGATTTCCTTTTCTAAAAGTTAAAGTGGGATTTTTTTTTTAATGTTAAAGTGGGATTTCTTTTTTTTCTTAAATTAAAGTGGGATTTCTTCTTTTTTTAAATTAAAATGGGATTTATTTTTTTAAGTTAAAGTGGGATTTCATTTTAAGTTAAAGTGGGATTTCTTTTTTAAAGTTAAAATAGGATTTCTTTTTTTAAAGTTAAAGTGGGATTTTTTTTTAAGTTAAAGTGGGATTTCATTTTTTTTAAGTTAAAGTGGGATTTCTTTTTTTTTTATTTAAAGAGGGATTTATTTTTTAAGTTAAAGTGGGATTTCTTTTTTCTTTTTTAAAAGTTAAAGTGGGATTTCTTTTTTCTTTTTTAAAAGTTAAAGTGGGATTTCTTTTTTCTTTTTTCAAGTTAAAGTGGGAATTCTTTTTTTGAAAGTTAAAGTGGGATTTTTTTTTTTTTAAGTTAAAGTGGGATTTCTTTTATTTAAGTTAAAGTGGGATTTCTTTATTTTTTTAAGTTAAAGTGGGATTTCTTTATTTTTTTAAGTTAAAGTGGGATTTCCTTTTCTAAAAGTTAAAGTGGGATTTTTTTTTTAATGTTAAAGTGGGATTTCTTTTTTTTCTTAAATTAAAGTGGGATTTCTTCTTTTTTTAAATTAAAATGGGATTTATTTTTTTAAGTTAAAGTGGGATTTCATTTTAAGTTAAAGTGGGATTTCTTTTTTAAAGTTAAAATAGGATTTCTTTTTTTAAAGTTAAAGTGGGATTTCTTTTTTTAAGTTAAAGTGGGATTTCTTTTTTTTCTTTTTTTAAAGTTAAAGTGGGATTTCTAACATTATGTTCTTTGTCATACAGGGAAAAGATTCACAACAAACTCCATTTAAAAATCTACCAATCCTCTTATCTCCTAACTTATGTTTACTCAGAGACTTAACTACAATTGATCTTCCAACTAAACAATCCAAAGCCACACTCACAGCGCTAGTCATCGCCAAGAAAACTATATTGCTGAATTGGAAAAATAAACAATCCGTTAATATCAATCACTGGTTAAATCTCCTTATAGAGTATATATCAATGGAAAAAATATCTGCTTCATCAAAAAACCAGTTACTACAATTTAATGAAACATGGTCTTCATTCATTAACTCGTTAAATCTCAATGTGGAGATTTGATTTTTTGCCTGTTAGGGAATACCACTCTTATGTTCAGTAATGTACCTTTTTAGTGTCTGATTGTGTGGTTTTTTTTTTCTTTTCTTTTCTGAGCACTAACATTTCTCTCCTGTGTTGCAGATCCAGGTTGCGGCCTTATTGTCATCTTTTTGCCATCAGAGATTGATTCTTTTGTTGTTTTTATTAAAGTATTAGCATGAGTTGAGGTGGAGGTTTGGTCCTTTTAGATCAGGTTGGCCCCTCTGGTTTGATGGTGCTGTGCGGTTGGACGGATGGCCTGGGTGGTTTTGCTGCTCTGGTGGTGGTGCCCTGGATGTGATGGGGGGTCTTGGGGTCTGCGGGAGGTTCTGGGGTCCTGGGNCTCTGGTGGTGGTGCCCTGGATGTGATGGGGGGTCTTGGGGTCTGCGGGAGGTTCTGGGGTCCTGGGGGTGGTGCCAGTGTGTGCTGTCGGGATGGATCGGGCTGGCCTCCAGGGATGTGGGTCGGGTGGTGCCCTGGGGCGTTCTTCTGGCTTCCTCCCCTGCGGGGGGTAGGGGTGCCTCNCGCTGAGCTATGCGGGCTGTTCATTATGTGGTGGGCTGGCTGGTGGGCAGGGAACAGGGTGCTGTCATTCCTCATGTCCCATGCTGGGCTTGGCCTACCGTGCTGGGCTGTGGGCGGGGCCCTGCGCCTGGGTAGGGGGTGTGCCTGTCTCCTGGGCCGGGCACGCGTTGGGCTGGCCCCGTGGCTGGCCTCTCCCGTGAGGTTGGTGCGGCCTATCCGGCTCTCCCTGGATGCATGGCTGTTCCGTTTGCTCTCGGTCCTTGGCACAGTCTGGGCTCATGTTAGGGGGGCTCTGCGGTGGGAGTGGCTTATTGTTCTCCATCTGCCTGCGGTAACCCCCCTCGTTGGTTGGGCTTCCTGGGCTCCTTTGGGCCTGTCCGGTGTCTCAGCCGGTTCAGGGCGTGACCTGGTGCCTCGTGGGGGCCGGGAGTGGGTCATGGGGCCGTGGTGGGATGGGATAGGGGACTCATGTTGCTGCACCGTTCCCCTCCATTTGTCGGCCGTGTGGGTTTTGGTCTCATGTCACGCTTTTTTTTAATGCACTCACTAGACTAGAACTCACATACACAGTAGCACTTTTTTTTTTTTTTTTTTTTTTTTTTTTTTTTNTTTTTTTTTTTTTTTTTTTAAGGTCTTGGGGTGCAGGTGGTGGGTTTGTAGGGCAGGCTGTGGTGCAGTAGTGTGCCACAGCCTCCCCATTGCCGCTCCTGCCCTGCAATTTTAATGCAATACACTTTAACTTTGTACACCTAGGCGGGGCACACACTAAGGGGAGGAATCACTTGAATAGGGTCAGCGTGGCATCTAGGCCAGCCCTAAGTGGTTGTGTTGCTGGGGGGGGG
>VXCM01002825.1:0-54778 GCA_014773175.1 Lucifuga dentata | reverse complement strand
AGATTACATCGTCTATACAAGATGTAGTCCACCTGTGTGCTCCTACCTCCACTCTTATAAGTCACCGTATGTTCCTGCTTCTTCTGGAAGAAAGTATTCGTTACAGCCATTTCCGTCCTTTTTGCAAAATCTACCACCATCTGTCCTTCTGCGTTCCTATCCTGGATGCCAAACTTGCCCATCACTTCCTCATCGCCTCTGTTGCCTGCACCAACATGTCCATTGAAATCTGCACCAATCACCACTCTCTCGCCTCTCGGGATGCTCTGCATCACTTCATCTAACTCACTCCAGAATTTCTCCTTCTCTTCTAACTCACATCCTACCTGTGGGGCATAACCACTAACAACATTGAACAGGTGTTTCAGGTACATGTTAATGGTGTTTCAGGTACATGTTAATGTACTAAATTGGAAACTTGTGCACATCTTACTGCTGAAACTTCTTGTACTTTGCTTAAGTGGAATTCTGAAAGTACCTGTATTTTTTAAAATACTACTTGCAGCATTTTAAATGAGAGTATCCCACAGAGATACATATGTTAAGGTGTTTGTGCTGACATGTACACGCTTGTCCAACCCATTTGTCTTTTTGCTTGAGGTTGTGAGTATTGAAGATAATCTTATTGAAACTAATCCTTTCAGGAAATTTGTTAGACCTGATAAGGTCACAGAAATGCTCTAAATCATGGCTGTGCTATGTGTGTAGACCCAGAAATATGCATGTATGTGCCCCATCATATGCTCTCTCTCTCTCTCTCTCTCNCAACACCAACATTAGGAACAAAACATGCAACAAGCCATATTAAGGCTGATGATTCAATCTCTGCGTCATTACTTTATACGGAATGAATTTCATATATGTGATAGCTCTTTGTTTTCTGCTGCATACATTCATTCTTCTCATTCATTTTTGGTATTTATGCAGTGAGCTTAGATTTAGTCATGGTTTTTATATTAAAGGTTTTGTTTGCCTGCAGGGAAGTTGATATGGATTATCAGTAACCCCAACCTCCATTTCTTCATCCTCATCATCTGGTAGCAGTTGTGTATCAGCTTCAGGAGCTTCCAGTGACATTAGTGCTTATGATCAGATGTATGAGTGTTGTTCAGGGCTTCAGGATGTTTTGCTGTGCAGTGATTTTAAGTGTCACTTACCATTTTTGATCCTCTAGCAGCACGATCAAAGACTCTTTCCATCTTCCTCAGCATTACAGATTTAGTGGCATGAGATACTATCTGTGGCCTTCACAACAATCTTTAGCCACTGCTTCATCTTCATGCTGTTTATTTTTCTTTACAGTACACATTTACAATTTACCATGCTTCCTGCTGCTTATCTTGATTTGCTGACAGTCTCTGGTCTTGTTCAGCCTTCCATCTTTTGTCATTTTTGCCCTGTATTTTAGCTCACTGTAGGTCTGGACCAAACCCTGGGGAACACCTGGAGTACTGAAGGCAGTCCAGACTCTTCAGTTTGACATTGATCCAGAAGCAGGCTCATGCTTAAAGGGTTTAAATTTGACTTAAATTTCTCTCAGGACTATAACAATGTTTTCAACTGTGTACAACTGTGTAGAAGTGTAAAATGAAGCTGATGTCTCTTGTTGGAAGCAGCTTGGTCTCTGTCACTTCTATGGTGATGTTTTTTGCAGAAACAAATGTCACATTTGGGCAGAATTCTGATGGATCATTAAAACTCAAAAAAAAAAAAAAAANAAAAAAAAAAAAAAAAAGAAAAGAAAAGAAATTCTGTTTGTGGTGCTCACTGAATCAAAAATTAAATGTGATAAACTCAACAGCAAGTTGCCTTTCCAAAAATGAGTTCTTGTAAGGCTGGGACCAACTTTCTATACAAGGCAAAAAATAAATAAATAAAAGGTGGTGCTGAGGTCTGTGAATACTAAGTAACTGGCATGTTGTTTCTGGAAAGAGATGTCGAGTATGTTAAATTTTTTGTTTTAAATATTTTGCAGAAACCATAAGGTTGGAAATATGTTTTGTGATTTGGGTGAAATGACCCCATAAAGTGTCTTGCCTGCTGAGTGAGGAAGGAAAGTGATTGTTTATTTGTTTATTCAGATGGCAGCAATTTCCCCCTACAACTGAGAACAGTATTCACCTCTCTCTCTCTCTCTCTCTCTCTCTCTCTCTCTCTCTCTCTCAGGTGGGTTGACACATAAATGTTCCTGAAATGACCACTCAAGTTATTTGGCCCCTGAAGCTTCACATCTCTCCATCTGTTGGCACCAGTTGTCTGTTTATCTGTCCAGTTTGATTCCAGCTTTGATCCAGTTCGATTCTCACTGAGAAAAAATGGCCTCAGTTCTGTTCTTGTCTGTGTCATCTGTCAAACTGCATATGGTGTCATATGATGTGTATGATGTCATCCATATGGAGAACAGATTTTAAATATTTCTTGTCCATAAACAGAACTTCTTCTCTGCAAAGGTCACCACACTTTCATTTAGTAGACCTATTGAACCAGACTGGTGTATTATAGGCTGGGTAGTCTGCTCTTATAAAATGTCTTGTGATATTCTTTTTTCTGTTTTCAAATGTTCTTGATATGGTTTTGAAATTAAATTATGACTTTTAAAACATTGGAATTACTCTGAGATATTTTGAATTGTTCATCATTTACCAACTACCAACTGGAACGTAAAATTAGTTATGCAATTTAACTTTTCATTGAAGTTGGATTTTATTTGCTGCACTGCAAGTTTTTGGCCACAAATTGTGGCTTGTGAAAATTTTGCCATTTCTGCCAAGCCTGCAAACAAGAAACATGAGACCTTGAAAGTGAAGCACAGCCTTTAAATAATACCACAATATTATTGTGAACTTGTTGCAATATATTGTAATATACTGTATGTCAACCATTAAGGCTTTTCACATGTCATATATTTTTCACATTTGTTAACAATAAATAATCCTGTTTTAGAACATAGATAAAGATCTTTTTTGTTAATATAATATTGGCACTCACTTTCTGGTTGATTGATAAGTTCTCAGCTTAGCATAGGTTCTTGGGTACCTCTGGAAATTGTAATCTTCCAAAAACACTACACATTACACCCTGCTTCCTTATACATCAAGCTTTTGATAAATGAACAAAAAATGTCTTTACCTTGCAGCATCAGTCTTTCTCCTTACATAACGTTTTACACATGTGTAGTACCTTTAGAGTATTATATATGCAATGGAAGAGTTTCTTTATCCACAAAAATTACAGGCATATTCAATATCCTGATTAAACCTCTCCATCACATGTTTAACAGGATATACTCAGTGCAGAGTCTTGAAAGAAACTTCTCTTCCCTTATTAACACTTTTTTTAAAATCACAATTTAACCATATCTTATGCAGCTCAAAGTGCAGCCCGAAAGGATTTTCTTGGAGGAAGAGTTACACCAACTATAATATTTGTAATATATTCTTTGAGTATTTGTCATCAATAATATTAACTGCTCCTCAGTATATGCTATACCCACTGCATTAACAACAGGTCTAACAGTTCAAGAGTTTGTAAAATTCTCACGAATAGAGCATTAACAAATGCTTCACGTTCATTTGGCGTACACGGGGAATTAAATTAACCCAGAAACTCAATTACCATCTGCATTCAAAACTTCAACCGTTCAACCATTTTTATAAGTTTTTTGTTTTTTTTGTTTTTAATAGTGTTGTCATTCCAAACACAAGATTTATTTGAAGAAAAACAAATTTTATCAGATATGTTAATAAAGTTCATTCAAATAAACACAGTGACGTCACGATCTGCAATGGCGGCCAGCGGTACAGCCGTGACAGTTCTTACGCCAAATGGGAGAAGAGAGACTGTTAAAGTGTCTCCAAACACACCGTTATTGCAGGTACCATATGTTTTAATAGAATATAGTTTTTTCTGACAACAACTACCTGCTTCACTCTGTTTATTTGTTATTAAACCATGACAAACATATTCCCATTGGGTTAGCTGGTAAAGCTAACGGTGACTAGGCAGTGACGGGTCTGTTTATCTATGTGTACAAATAAATATAAATGGCCAATGAGTAAAAACTTTAGCTTGTATTTCTCGTTTTCAGGTGCTGGAGGATGTGTGTAAAAAGCACGGATTCAACCCAGACGATTACAGTCTAAAGTGAGTATCTGTTGAAATGTAGCTGTCAGCAGTACTAAGATTTAAGCTAATATCTCTAACGTTGATGTCTGAAACTTCTGGGATTAAGGTCCACATCTGGAATCTTTTTACGCTAAAGGGTTTTAATTAGGTGAAAAGAACTGATATCAGTTCTTTACTGATATTTAGTAATTAAGTTAAATACTAAATACCAGTATTTAGTAACTGACTAAATACTGACAAATGAGAATAGACAGACCTACACACCACTGTTCACCGCTTTAAGCAGTCACAGCTGTCAAACTAGGTGACCGTATCAAAATGCTAGCCCGGTTAGAAGTATGCATAAGGCTGATGAAAAGACCAAACGAAGATGTAGGGTTAGCAATTTGGTGACAGTCATTAAAATATGTACTGCTGCATGATCAACGTGTTCTCTTTCATTTAAGTAGAGGCGGAATAAAATCGCATCCGTGGACAGCCTCACAAACAACGATGTGAGATTTGACATGAATGTCATTATTTTATTTGTTAAACAAAATGTCTTTGTAAGCATTAGGGCTCTGTGCCAGGCTGGGACAACCATGGGCCAGCACCTTTAAAAATCAACTATGAGGCTGAATTCAAGCATGGAGTTAACCCAGTGAAGCCATGAAGAATCTACTATGTGTGTTTATTTGTCACAGTCACATTTACAGCGATTAATCAAATGGAATTAATGGAGAACACACATGGAGAACACAGACAAAAGAGAAATCTGTCTAATTTGTGCAGTAGATTAAAATCCAGGATGGTCTTTATGGTTGAAAAAAGAGAAATAAAAATAAAGATTTTTACTCACTTTTTATGCAAAGAACCTAATTTCTGCAGCAGAATTAATAAGGTTTAATCTGGTCTTTTCTTAATTGGCAGCAGAGCACAACAGTCCCAGAAGACATTATATTTCAGTAGAGTTATCAGCCACACAAAAACAAGCAGATTTGGTGGTGGTCTTCTTTTTGTGGTCAGCCAGCTATCTTCAGAGAAGAATTGCATGAGCAAGATGTGAACCTGAGCGCTAATACAGAGCAAAGTTCCACTATCTTCACTCTCTGCCTGTTGTCTCATGGAACTTGTCTTTTCTGCTCTTGTTTTTAAAAGGTTTCAGAGAACTATTCTTGATCTGACGCTGCCATGGAGGTTTGCCAGCCTGCCAAACAATGCCAAATTGGAAATGGTTCCAAGTACAAGGAAGGTTGGAGCTGACAACCAGGTTAGTTTAAAAAAAAAAAAAAAAAGACATTATATAAGGTGTGTGTAGTGGATAGTGACTGTCTGCTGGTCAGTATTACTTTCAATAGCACTGTTGTCAAAAATTTAAGCTTATTACATTTATGCAGTTTTCCACATACATACAGAACCCTCCACAATTATGGGCAGCCTTGGTAAATAAAAACAAAATCAGCTGTGAAAAAAATGTATTTATGTTTATCTTCTTGATCCTTCATTCAAAATATTAACAAAAATATAACCTTGAATAGAAGTAAATAATTGAAGGAAAAAAATTCTTATGACACAAAATATATTATTCTCAATGGGCTTGGAAGAGGATTTGTGTCTATACTGACAGTGAGGAGGATGGTTCAAGTGGCCAAAGAATCTCCAAGGATCACAGCTGGAGAATTACAGATGTTAGTTGGGTCTTGGGTTCAGAAATCCAAAACTATGATCAGACACCGCCAGGCAGGATTGAGAAAAATATTTGTTTCATGATAAAAACAATTTTCTTTCAATAATTTTACTTTAATTAAAGCTTATATTTTTGTTAATATTTTGAATGAAAGATCAACAGGATAAATAATAAAGACATTTTGTTTTCACTGCCCATTTTGCTTTTATTTACCAAGGCTGCCCATAATTATGGAGGGCACTGTATTAAGGGTAAGATAAGGAAGACAAGATAAGATAAGACTTTGTTGATCCCCAGAGAGGAATACAGCAGCACAAGAAACAGGTCAGAGAGCTACAGTAGGTGCAGCATGTAGTAAAACCTATAAAATAAAGAGTAATTCTCAAAGCTCAAATATATAGAAGTACAAAAAATAGTTAAACAAAATAAGATAAAATGTAGAGGCTGTATAAAGTATGATACCAGAGTAGTGTGTGTCTGTGTGTTTGTGTGTGCATTATGTGCAAAGCAGTTTGGGTTGTGCAGTTTTCATAATACAGTTACATAATGATTGTATAGTCTAGACTGAAGAATGTGCATTACATATATTTTCACTAACTGAATTACAGTTTGGCTGGGAATTACATTGTGATAAGTAAATTCACAAAGCCTACTGGCTGAACAACTTGACAACTGTAATATGTTAAAATCATTATATAAATACTTAATAAATTAATTTCTTTTTTGATTACTTTTGTACTAAATAAATGAGAGGTTTTGGCTGAGAAATCCCAGTCAATGTCCTAAGTCCACATGGGTGCTTTAATTAGTTAGGTGTCCACTCAGGTCCAGAACATTTGACATCTTATATGCAGGTAAGCTAGGTAATATTTACAGAGATGCATCTGGAATCAGAGTTGTGTCTGGTGTTATCCATAATTCAGACTTGGAACTTAAGGTAATTTTTCCCTATGCAATGCTGAATCCAGTGGGGCAAAACACTTTATAGCTGTTGTAAAACATGTTTTACTGCCTGAAATTTATTTCTGCTTGCAAAGTAACACTTAAGCAGTTGACTTAAGAACGAACAACTGTCATCCACCCAAACCTCCCAAAGGTATTCATCTTCACATGTGAGAAAGTGAAACCAGTTAAGATTTGGCTATTTTACTTGATTAATGACTTGAATTTATTTATTTATTTATTTTTTAAAATCTTGACATAATCCATTAATCAACTAATTGTATCAGCACAAATAATATGACTGTATGTTTTAGCTGTGTGTGTGGCATGTTATTGTCAGTATCTGGATATGAATAAACTCCTCCTGTGTGTGTTGTTGTTTTCACTGTGATGGGATTTGTATCCAGCAAAACAGTTTGTGGCTGACCTGTAGTTTCCTATGACATCATGTTCTTATAATTTAAGCAGTAAAAATCACCGCTGGTTTGATCTGTTGTTCTTCTCCATTTGATGGATGATTTACTGTTGATACCTCACAGATTTTAAACACACACACAAGCAAAACCTCTCACTCTCTCTCTCAGCTATCATGTCATCTGGTCATGATTCTCCAGCCAAACTGGTGTGTGTGTGTGTATTTCGTGATTGGGTGTTGACAGCCAAGTCATCTTTTTCACCTCTGCTGGTGTGCTGAGATGCGAAGCTTGTTTCAGTGGCTGGACAACATCATTGTTGAGTAAATATAAACAACTTTCAGAATGAGTCAGACAGAGAAAGAACAACAGAGAGCTATGCTGCTGCCTGGTGTTCCTCATTTTCAGACTGAGGTAGGCCCACATGTGGAGCCTCGTCAGTTTTCATCAGCAAAGAATTCTCTTTATGCAAAACAGCTTCAGACTGTTGAGCAAATACCACCTAGGGAGATTTGGAAGCTTTATATTGTAATGTTCCTCTTTCATTTAAGGGTACTTATTCATAAATCCCTACAATATAAAAGGTGTGGGGCAATGACACATTTTGCAACCAAACATTTTTGGGAATGGATTTTTTTTTTTTTTTTTTTTTTTTTTTTTAATGGGATAGATAAAAGTATTGGGTAAGTATTTTTAGTTTAGTATTGACATTAATTTGTGTAGTGAGTATAATGTCAGGTTAGAAATCCAGCTGTTTTCAGCAGGGGTAGCTCATTTCAGCATGCCATTTTAAAGGCTCATTATTTTGGATTTTTGTTTAAAAAAAAAAAGAATCTTTAGGCAATTTCTNGGATTTTTGTTTAAAAAAAAAAAAGAATCTTTAGGCAATTTCTTCAAAAAAGTTCCAGGTGAAAATCAGATCACTAAATGCCATTTTCAGTTCAGACACTGTAGTTAAGCCATCTGCATTTGTCTTTTAATGACTTTGAAGGAGTCCTGGTGCATAAATCCGCATGTTATTTGTGTTTTCACCCCATTTTTCTCACTATTTTTGTTAGTGGAAACATATTCTTTGCTTACTTCACTAGTAAAGCAACTTGTTCAAACTGCAGAAAACAACTTTTGGATATATAAAACATACAATCCAGGTGAAAATCACTTTAAATCATTTTGATTCTTTAAAAAGATGGTGTGGTTTTGGGGAAAACAAAATCAGTGATCCTTACACAGTTTCCTAAAGTGCTGTATATAATTTATTCATGGACTATGTGTGCTGGTTAATGTGTAATGTGTGTTTGTGGCCTCTGGAAATATGTATTAACATATTAACTACAGTTTTGACATAAAGTGCATGCTTGCATGCATCTTTGTGTAACTATGGTTCTGTTTTCCTCAGGTGCGGGTTGGGTTACAGATGGAAGATGGCTCTCGGCTGCAGGGTTCTTTCTCATGTGGACAGAGTCTGTGGGAACTGCTCACACATTTCCCTCAGATTAGGTATTTGTGTGTGTGTGTGTGCGTGTGCGCGTGCGCGTGTGCTGTCTCTCTAACCAGGCCAGAAAGTCATGGCGATCATTTTGTAGGAATGAACACAAGCCAGCAATGTGTTAGATAACCTTCTCATCACTCCTCTACTGAACTTGAAGTTTTCCCACAGATCATGACTGCTCTTGCAAACACTGAGACACACACACATACACACAAACACAAACATACAGCTGTTAAAATCATTAATTCCAGCTGTGCAGTCCCAGGTGCTTGTGCATCTGTCCAGCACTCATCTCATCTCTATTAAATGACATCATTCCACATCCTGATTCTCTTCCAAGGAAGTTACGCTTCCCTGAAATTGATATTAGCTCCACAGCCGAGTAAAAACTTGGGAATGTTATGGATCAGAAGAAAAGCTTTGATTGTCAGTACTGAGAAGAACAATAGTAAAACATTTATGGATCAATTAGTTCTACACAGGATTGTGCACACATGGTTTACACATGCAGAGAGTGCATTGCTGCATCACATTAGCTTTCAGTGCGAGATCATAATGAGTTTAGTCTCTGGGTAGGGAATAAACAGTGAGTTTATGCTCTTCTGTGTATTTATTCACTTTTTAAGCAAATAAAAGTTACTGACCTCAACATTTGAGTAATTTTTCTTGTTCTCTCAACCTTCCTCCAGTCTATCAGATCTGTCTGAATCAGGATCTACTCCTGTGTGTGTTTACATGAGAGATGAGGTATGTAATATCCCCATTTGTCACCATTTCTCAGCAGATTAAAGTGAGTGTTAATTGCAGTACAAGTGTGTGTATACTGTATGCCTGACTGCATATGTGTGTATTTATGTAGATAGGTGGGGAGGAAGCCCTCAAGAAAGCCACTCTAAAGTCTCTGGGTCTCACAGGAGGAAGTGCCATTGTCAGGTAGCTGTTGATTTTAGAGACTTCCTGTTTTTTTTCTGTAGTTTTGGATTGTCTATCATATAAAATTAATATAAACTCCAGTTAATGTTGAGAGTAGAGTTGAATCCCATAGCAAATTTACCCTTTTTTATAACGGTACTGTTCCTGTTTCTCTTTAAGGTTTTTAATCAAAAAGAACAAAACACAGGAAGAGGAAGATGCAGCAGAAACCATGGAAACATCTTCTGTCCCATCCATGCCTGTAGCCAAAGAAAACGTACCTAGCCCTTCATCTCAGCCCGATCATACTCCCTCACAACCTGAGACATCATCAACAGAAATGGTAGACAAAAATTCCAGCCCAGATAGGTTGCAAAAGTGCCTTCCTGCCTCTGCCCCTGCCTCTGCCACAGGCGCACTTCCTGTTAAACAGGAAGATGGCCCTAACACCCAGGATGTTGTTCGGCCAAAGGCTTCTCCCGCTCAAAGAGGAATTTCAGAGGATGATGGAGAGGAAGCAGGACCATCAGGGCTAAAGTCCCATCAATACTCTTCCTCTTCTGCTCCATCTGCCCCCTTTATTCCCTTTTCTGGAGGGGGTCAGCGCCTCGGGGGTTTGGGGGGAGGTGGAGCAGGGCGCTCATTATCATCATCCTCATCTTCATCTCTATCAGCGGTGACAGAAGAATCACCCAAAGCCAAGAAAGCCAAATCTAGCCACAGTTACAACAGCAAGGTGAAAATGAACAGGGTGCTGCTCTTTCAGAGGCATGGGTTTTTAGTCAGTTAAATAAGGTATCAAAAAAGTATTGTTTAACAAGATGTTTTTACATCAAGCCTTTTCTGCTTCTCTGACAGGGTCAAGCCACTGCCAGCCAGCCAACTGCGGACATGGATCAGGGGGAGGAATTTTTGGAGGTAAGTTTTTTTTTTTTTAAGAGTACCTGCCCTTTAACCAGTTTCTTGTTTATTTCAGTTTGTTCCCTCCTCTTCTTTTGGATTTCGACCCCAAATGGGCTTTACTCTAAATAAGATTCTGTAGTTTAAAGCTGCATGAATCAATTTCTGGCCACAGGAGCAATAAGCAGACCCATTTCACTGAGTAACATCAACGTGTAAAGTTGATATGGCTTGGCATAAGTGCATACTTACACCTCACAGTAACATTAGCATCCATTAGAATTGTGTTTTCTGGCCACCTCACAAAAGTCCAATTTTCACTCTCCTTTTATCTCCATTGTGGTCTCCACCAACTCCTGAGAAAAATTTGAGGTCTTGAGCTGCTTTAGGCATTTTGTACTGGACAGGTGTTGCACAGTGGCCTTATCAGAGATTCTTTGCTGAAAATATCTGCTTAAAATTCCATATCAGGGGTTAGTGGGAACTATTGACATGCAAACATACAGTGTATTTGTGGGCCGAAAACCCAAAACAGTGTGCTGAAAGAAGATAATTCTGTGTTTGTCACTATTAGCAACCCCGTTCATGTTACACAGGGTCATTTGATTCATATTGATTAATTCAGGTTAATTAAGAGTTAAAGGACTATACCCACAATAGAGCATGTTTGAGCCCAGTATATGCAACCTGCATTCATATTATATTACTGAAAACCGTATTCCAAAACATACTAGGGGTACATTTTAGAATTGTTTTTCCTACCTTCCACATACTGACAATCATTACCCTATATATACTACTTTACTGGTAAATTTTAGATATTTTTTCCTATCTTCCAGACTTCCATTGTTTTCAGTTCATTCCAGTATACTATTAAAATCAACTTGTAGAAACTTGAAACGCGTTTGAGGTAAGTAATCCATCACAGTGACCATGATGTCTATTAAGTTTTTTTGTTGAAGTAAATTTATTTAACTGATCCAACACAGAGCTGCATGGAAGACAATGTATGTCTCCGCCAGGAAATATAGTCCCAGGAGAAGACGGCTTTTACTGAGAAATTAAAACAACTCGCCCTTCTGTAATTGTGCATAACTGTTAGGAGACAAAACATTGAATTTTAAGGTGGGTGTGTCACCTGAACATTTGATTTTGAAAGATTAGGCGATTTGGAAAAATAACAGGAAAACTAAAATACAAGTTTATGTTTTAGAAATTGGTTGTCAGTAACGTAACATGTATGTGGCTTGTATATACTGGGCTTAAACATGCACAATCGCCGGTATGGTCCTGTAAGGCTTTGATTCATTCAGACTGTGCCTAATGCCAACATTTCAGTGTGCTTGAGTTATGTGCGGGTAACATCTCTCCATGCCTTCATCCTCTCGCTCACTCACTCTGTAGCCAGTGGAGAGGGAGCCTCTCATTTACCACCTGGATTCTGTGGATGGACACCCTGAGTACCTCGGGGACCTGCCTGATGAGTTCTTTGAAGTGACAGTGGATGATGTGCGGAAGCGCTTTGCCCAGCTGAAGAGCGAGAGGTGGGGAGACAGAAATAAACATTTCTGATAATGTGACTCTAGTCAGAGGTGTAGTTATGATATTATTATAAATGCCTTGTTGCTGCAGACACTCGTCTGGATAAGCTGTGTTTGTTTCGGTTTGATAACGGATAATGGATAATTACTTAAGACTGTCATTTGGTCCTGTGGTTATGTAGATCTATAACACTTCATTGCTAAATACCCTAGCAATGATGAACAATGATGAGAGGCCATAGGGAGGGGAAATGCTGGGCAGCACTCCCTGCGTTTTGAAGTTTTTTTTTTTATGAGCGCTTCTTCAAACCAGATACAAGCCTATTCTGCGCNCGTTTTGAAGTTTTTTTTTTTATGAGCGCTTCTTCAAACCAGATACAAGCCTATTCTGCGCTCTCTGGATGTGGCCACAGCAGACACAGCTGCTGAGACATCATGCGTGTTTGTAAACATGTTCTGCTTTATAACACACTGCTCATACTACAAAAGCTTCTAAATATGGCTTACAGGGAGCAATTAGCAAGCTTGTGTGTGTGTAGACGTTTATCTTCCAGCCACGGACCAAATACTGTCAGGTTGAGACTTCACCATATTCATCCTTTAATCTGTCGCTCCGTTGACTTAGCTGGCTGCCTCATGGCAATGCTGCTACCGTGTCAATGACTGCAATTACCAAGACTGAAATTAAGCAGCCACAGGAGTTAATTTTTTACTCTGACACACACACACACACACACACACACACGAACATTTACGCCCACACACGAGGAAGAATAGAAGATTAAACTTCTGCTGTGTATCTTTTTTCTGCTCATCTTTTCCATTATTTTATGCTTTTTTATTTACAGTTCATGTCATTATGAATGTGTGCATCTCTTTCTTCCTCGTTTCTTCAGGAAGGTGTTGGAGGAGGCACCACTGATGACTAAAGCTCTGAAAGAGGCTCAAATGAAGGAAAAGATGGAAAGATATCCCAAAGTGAGTCCCAGTGACTGAGACAATCACAATTCATCATTAACATATGTGCTTATTTGAAATGTGCAGCCATTAAATGGCCCACTGACACAGTGTATCTCCAGGTGGTCCTGAGGGTCCAGTTTCCAGACAGACATGTTCTACAGGGTTTCTTCAGGCCTCTGGAAACAGGTGTGTGGAGAGAGTTCATTTCAGCTGGCTAGCCACAGGTATGGCTGCAATGTTAAAGCTTCTTGCGGCTCCTCCGCCTCATTTACGGCTGGCCACAGCAGAGTGACAGAGAGACAGAAAGAATGAGACAAGCCTGTAATTCCAGGCATTAGATCTACCTCAGCCATAACAGCGACACAACAATCAGCAGAACAACAATTCTAAGGGAAATTCCATCTGGAAAATGAATTATGCTCTATGGAGTATTTGATGTAGGCACCTAGATCTCTTTTTTTTTTTTTTTTTTTTTCCTTTCCCAAGCAGTTTGTCCTTGCACGTATAAACTGTTCAGTCTGTGTTTGATTCCAGTTGCTACTCTGAGGCATTTTGTGAAGCGTCACTTAGAAGATCCTCATCTCCGCTTCTACCTGTGTGAGTCTCATTTAACTATCATCATCAAACGCAGATGCAAACATAAAACTCATGAAGCTTTGATCTAAAAATTAATTTTAAAGGATTTACTCCATTTGCTTTTACACATCAAGGAAATTTTTATTTTATTTTCTCAAGGAAAGTTCATAATAGGTAATTTAATGACAAAAAACTCAAAGTCTTGAAGATTTATCCTGCATTATGAAAAGCATTACCAAGGAAATCCCACAGCCTTCGTCATGTGTCTGTTGTTACTTAGATAAACCTGCTTGTATTACACTGGAAAAGCTTCCCAATCAAACAAATAATATGTCTATTATCAATAAAATACACAAAATACATTCTAAAAATTCTATCAATGTTGTATTTGTTTACATTTAAATCAATGAAATATATTGCAAATAATGTTCTTGTGGCAGGCATGACTTCATTATTGATTTGACTATTGATTTTGTTTGTAATTTCTATTTATTTTCATTTTTCTATTATCTTCTCTTTCTGTTCTGTCTTTTCTTAAAAACATTTAGTCACCACCCCCCCAAAAACCATTCTGGATGATCCTTCAGCAACACTTTTCCAGGTAAGATCTCTCACAGTCAGCACAATTTTTGACCACACTGCTATTAATGTCAAAATGTGGAGAAAGGTGCATACATGGATGAAATTAATAAGATTGAGAGTTTGATGAGATGTTGAGATTGATTGTGAGGGGGAATGGATGGAGTGTTTATATGCTTAAATTAATATACAGTCGCACAATCTAGTATACCAGCATCGATTTATGCAGATTTCAATTTGATTCTAATGTTTACGTGTTTGAAAAATTACTTGTTGCTACAATACGATTAGAATTACAGGTTTAAGGTGCATTTAATGGTGCTGACTCTCATTTTACCAGTCAGTCATTAGGAAATGCTTTCTCTAAAGCACCATAACAAACAGAGTGACTGAACCCGGGCAAACCGGCTACCCAACAACTACTTATTCCCATTTGAATTTATGTCTCACACAAACACACACACAGTCTGTCTCTGTTGGATCTGCTGACCCCTGCTACTTTTCAAAGCTTCACCACTATATTCCTTGTCTTTCTCTCCTCTCTCTCTCCTATTCACACTTGTTCCCCCTCTCCACTGTCCTTGACCCCAGCTGGGCTTGATTTTTCCCAGACTGGCACATGGGCTTAATACAGACTTGGCTTTGATCTTCTCACACACACACACACACACACACACACACACACACACACACACACACACACACACACACATACATGCAGAAAGAGCATTGGGCAGCCTTGATGCTTTGAAGCCTTAAAGTTCAGAGCTTTTCTCATAATGAAACATTTGAAAATTAAAAGATACAAATGCAAAATGAAGAAATCTTTGTCCTCGGTTATGGCTAGTAATAAGAGACACATCGTTGTCTGTCCTTGTTTATTATCTAAAAATCTGTTTCCTAACTTGGAAGATTTTGCAAGAACTTGTAGCACTGACATTCTTCTGTTTTCGCTTTGCCAGAACGAGAAAAGATGAAATGGGGAGTGGAGGAAGAGAAAGTTGTTTGAAGATATGTCTATTGTGTTGTCTGATCTACAAGTTTCAGCTCCCCAGAGGGACTGGGTTTTTGTGGATAACAATCCAAAAAAAACACACTTTAAAGTGTGCACACAGACACACACACACACACACACACACACACACACTACCTTCCATCCCTGACCCTCTCTTGTGCCTCGCCCCCCTGCCAGCCCATCCCCTCACCCTTCTATCCATTAGGGACTTTCAAGCACAAAAACTGAATCTTGTTTTTGCTGCATGTGTCACGTCTCATTGACTCAAGTGCACATGCAAATGCACACAAACACAAGTGTTTTTTAATAAGTGAAGTAATCTGGCAGTGCAGCAAATGTTTGTTTTTTTTAGGATAGAGGAGCTCGGCAAAAAAAAACTTTAATAGCAGCAGCAGCAAAAGCAGCAGCTCCTGCAGCAAACATTTTATAAAAGTCTTTTTCAAATGACTGAAAGTTTTGAGAAAATTTTGGTGTTTAAATGTGATGCGTTGTAAGAATCAGTGAATATTTGTTTGATTCTGTAGAGTTGCTGCTTTTCCCTATCTGTGGAAAAGTCTCTGCATTTCTCTCTCTCTCTCTCTCTCTCTCTTTTTCTCTCTCTGTCTCACACACACGCACACACACGCACAGACTTTCTCTGTTTCATTTAGGTTTTATCTGACACAAACACATACGCAGTCTTTCTCTCTCTCTCTCTGTCTGTCTGTCTCTCTCTGTTTCACTCACACAGAAACACACACACACACACACACACACACACACTTTAATCACTTTGTGTCATGTCAGGAAAGGAATGTTTCCCAACCCTGAAACCCTTTGATACCAGGCGTCCCCTCCCTTCTTCTGTCTCTCCCTGTCTCCATCAGGATTCATTCAGTCTCTCTCTCTCTCTCTCTCTCTCTCTCTCTCTCTCTCTCTCTCTCTCCGTGTTTCCTCTCATCTGTTGTTTTGTTGTTTTTAGCTCTCTCTCACAATCACTCACACAAAGACATGCACACACACATCGGTCCTGTCCCATTGCATTGTATCATCCTATGTGGAAGCAGGGAGAAGAATAGCTGGAATGCCTGTTGTTCCACTGAAACGAATTGTTTCCTGCTCACAGGGCTGTGATAATATCAATTAGACCCATTTTATCAACAAGTGTGTGTGTGTATGTGTGTATGTTGTGGGTGGGTGGGNCGGGGTAGCCAAGGGTAAAGCCGCTGAATGGCAGTGAAAGCCCTGTCACCTTTTGTTTTCACACTGAACTGCTTTTAAGCACAGTCTGGAGCCACATGAAAATGTTTCTGATTGCAGCGCTGCAGTCAGTCCTTGCATCTTTGGACATGACGACTCTTATGAAACCTTCTGCAATATTAACTGCTCAATACTCAAAGTAAAAATTGAAAATAACTGCATGGTCCTGATGTGTCTGTTTAAAGGCGTGGACCTGAATCCAGTTATTAATAAGAGGAAATCAACAGACAAGTGGAGTATTACCATGTTACTGTGGACACTAAGTTGAAATGGAAAACAGGCGTCCGGTGATTACAACGACCCCACTTCAGTTCAGGCCACGGATCTTTGATGCATGTCACTGACCCCCATTTTCTGTCGCTCTCCACTGTCCTGTCGGAAATAAAAGCCGAAATGCCCGGAACAAAATTATGAATTGGATATTACAATATGTTTCCCACTGATCCTTAAAAAAAGTGCTACTGCTGTGATCCTCATGTTGAATTGTGGGATAGATGGAATTTGGCTGAAATGTTTTACCCCTCTGAAGTGATTTAGGATTTGTACCTCTTTAAAAATGGAGGCAATGGGACCTGAAAATAGATAAAATAAAAATAAAGTATTTATCTGTGGATTTCTTTTTTTATGGGAAAGGTTATTTAAAAGTAAACCTAACATAGAAAAATATATTTTTTAAAAATGTATATTTAGTGAAAAATATGCATACTTGATAATATAGGAAATATATTTCAGGTCCACTGCATCATTGAATATGGCTGATGTCAGGCTTCCCTATGCTGATCATATATTTCTGTGTGTGCACATATTTTTTTTAACCAGTTTAGTTTGTCTTGGTTCCTTTCTATTAGAATTACAGACTTGCCCTGTTTGCCTGCCTGTCTGTCTGTGTTTCTGCCTCATAATTGTAAGGTTGATAATATCTGCCTCCAACTGGTCCATTATAACCATTCAGACTATCATCAGAGATGAGTGTTGTGCTTCAGGGGTGAAAGTATTTCCACTAACCATTTGATTGGTGCTCAATTTGTGGTCTGCTTCAAAGAGACAGGGTTACTGGTTCAAATCCCCGAGCAATGAATCATCTTCACAAATCAGCATAACTCTGGCTTGGATGTGGCGACAGTATGAAGAACGAGGCAGATTTGTTTGGCGCACAAGATGATTTCTAGAAAACATGAAAAAATCCATACAATTTCTCTCTCTCTCTCTCTCTCTCTCTCTCTCTCTCTAGGTCAACCTTTTCCCTGGTGCTTTGGTGTACTTTGGCTCAGATCTTAACACAGGTACTTGTTTCTTTTGTATATCTAGATACTCATATTTTATTGTGTAATATAATCTTTATAAGCTTTACAGTGTGTGTGTCTGTTTCTCCACAGATTCATACTTAAAAAGTGAGCTCAGAGAATCCTGCGTCTCTGCCTTGCAAGCAAATGAGACCATAGCAAGGTATGTGTACATGTTTGTGCTGTATGTGTGTGTAAATGTGTGTTTGGTTGTGCACGTTTTCGGGTGCATATATGCACTTGTATCTCGCAGCAACCAGCCTATTTTCCTGTCACAAAGCTGTCATCGTTGGAATCCCTTGAGGTTCTGCCTAAACAGCAGGTTCCCCCATGCGCCCTCATTTCCTCCACACACACACAGACACACACACACACACACACACACACACACACCATTTTCCAGTTCTGCTAAAGATAGAGCCCATTTCCCAAAAGTGACCACCACCTATTGTCCTGTGCTTCTTCAACGAGGTCATTGTCATTTTTCCTCTCTTAGATCTTTATCTCACTCAACTGTTTAACTTCTTGCTTACCCATCTTAGAAAAATCTGCTTTAAATAACCATATAAAATCCTCTAAAAAAGAAAAAAAAAAACAGCCTACACTCCATTGCTTCTCTATTGCATCTACCTTTTCAAGAGTTCAACCATTCTTACCAACCCCTCTCACTCCCCACTTCAGCTGCATGCTCAGGTCCTCAGCACCCTCCTCAGCACCCTCCTCCCGCTCTGTCGGCCCTGAGGAGCCACTCGCTCCCCCAGAGCCGACTGCACACGCTCGCGGATCTACACAGGACGACTTAGATCCATCTGCAAACAGCCAGGCTGCCAAATCTACCAGGTCTGACCCGGCCAAGGTGCCCAAATGGCTCAAGCTTCCAGGTGAGAACAGGACAGGACATGAAGCATGCACACACTCATTCACATACTCAGTTCACACACAAACACACAGAAAAAAACCACAAACCCCACTTCTGTGTGTCCATCCCCTCAGCGATGGCGTCCTTCTTTTAGTTGAGAAAAAGCAGAAAGAGTCAAGCCACAAACCCCAAAACCACGGTCAATAGGAAATGGTTTTTTGAAAGTAGAACTTCTCATGACTCAGAAGATAAAGATGCATGTCGGGGTGAACCAATTAGTTCAGGATGGTCATCCGCTGCCCAGCCCCTTCAGCCCAGCAGACCACTACAGACACTCAAAGCCCAGGGAGAGAGCCCACTTCTGGGCCACATCACACAGCTTGGGCCCCTGCGGTCCTTCCTGGCTCAGTGCTTTTCTGTTGTTCTGTCGTGGTGGTTCTGGTGGTCAACATATTGATGTTTTTGTTTAGAATATTGCTCCCTTCTCTCTCTTGTGTTTTCGTGCATATTTATTTGTGGCTGATCTCTGTGTGTGTCCATGTACATCTCTTAAGAAAGTTGTGGCTGCTTTCTCTTTCATGAGGAAAAGTTAAAAGAAAGACTGAGGGGAGGGGGGCCAAATCTGGAATTATAGACTCCATGTGTGAAGCCCTACAGAGGATGCTTAGAGACACACACACAGACATACATGTATGACACAGTAGATGTTTACAGTCTTTCTTAGACAGTTTGTCCATCCTGATAGATGTGCTGTGGTTTAACATACAGTATCTTGACAAGCCAAAGTGTTTTGATGTGAACCTGATTCGAGCTGATCCACTTCCAGTCTTGAGGCATCTGGTGAACTTCTGGCGTGCCAATAAAGCTCTGTATATTTTGAACAAAAGCTTTCTGTTCCTGCATCCCGCTGATCAACATTTTGTTAATCCTGGGTTGACAGGATTTATCACTTATTACATTTTATACAGTTTGTTTTGAAAAAACAGCCTCTTCTCAGTGATACAGCATTTATTTGAACTTATTGGGATGGGTTTTGTGTCAATTTTCACTGCTTTTCAATACAATTTCATTGTTCCAAATGCAGTATTGACTATAAACCAGCTTTTTTCTGGGATCTTGGGACCCAGAAAAAAGGAATCTGGAATCTGGGATGTTGTAATGTTTTGTTGTGACACGGGTACATGCTTTTAAAAACAAAAGTATTTTATCAACTAGAAAAAAAATATTGAGAGCAAATCATGAATGTTTGCTGATGTGCCTGTGGAGTAAAAGTGGCTTTTTTTTTTTCTTCCTGTGTGTAGGTTGAGATGTATTACACAATAGACTTACATGTCAGAGGGACCCTTACATTTAGCAACAGCAAAAAGTTTTTAATTCAGTTATGGTATTAAAAAAAATAGTAAAGAACATTTAAAGCAAAAGTTTGAGCCCATCTGACAGAGATCTGTGGTTCCCCTGTCTCATGTCACAACTCAACAAAATACAGCTATAAACTAGAAAGACGTTAGGCGTTCTTCTCAGGATTCATCATTCTGAAACTTTGAAACATGTTAAGTTCTGCACCAGTGGTGTGGTTAAGTTTATTGGTTTTGTGTTTAATTCACAGACCTACAAACTGCTGCCATCTGTTTTCTTTCACAGGTAAGAAGTAAGACTGCTGCTGACTAGATGGAAGGACTGACCAGGACAGACGTCTGACAGGCCAGGCCGTGCCGTGCCATGCTAACAGTGTAGAACACTTAATGTTTGCTGCGCTCCAAAACACTTTGAGCTTTGTGGGCTGCAATGGATTTAATATGTGGCGCAGTAAATCTGCATTCTGATAGGACTATAAATATGAGATAAGTGAGTGCATAGTGACTTGATGTGTTTCATTCCACTGATCTCTCAAAGGATCAAGGCTGTTTTAACTCAGAAAGGCTTCAATAAAAGGTGGAAAAAAAAATCACATAAAGTCAATAAAGATAATTGCATTAAAGATGTTGTGTGTTGTTGAAATTTAAGGTACACAAACCCTGTGTATATTCTTATAGTTTATGCAAGAGTCGATTGATAAGTTCTGAGACTAGTATGGAAAGAGCTACCTGAGATTTGTGGCAGGTATTTTTCAACATAATCTTCCAACTCAGCACATTTCTACCAAAGATGATGGAGGGATTTTATCCTCCACAGCTGATGTGGTGTCAAAACGGGGTTCAAGCTAAAGGCTTTTTCATGCTTGGAAAGAGGTGAAAGTCTGAAGGGGACAAATCAGGTGAGTAGAACTCAGTGGTGGGCCAGCAAGGCCTTCTCTGCTTGTCAGAATCATCAAATTATGTTTTTGTAATTTAATATATATTTTTAATTAATGCTATCTGTATTTTACAAAGTTCGTTATCAGTTTTGTTATTAATGTCATTTCATTTCTACGGGTACTCTTTCCCTCTGTCACACTGCTTCCATCTCAGCTCACAGAAATTAGAGCTTTTATCCAATCAGATTTTCCACCTGTGCTGTCTCCGGGTAAAAAAATCTATCCTGAGGCCTTCAGAATCTTGAGGGAATCCCCTCTGCTATTCAAGCAAATCAGACGATGTTGTTGATTGTCATATTCTTTAACCAATTATATTTCAAGTTTGCCATGTAGGGTGTATACTTTTACAGGCCAAGGCCTTCTAGCTGTTCTTGACCTACGTCATCGTACAGCATTATGCTACACAACTAAACAGCCTGCCAGAAATTCATCAGAAGAAGAAGAGAGCCGGTTAGCTTAGCTAACTCAAGTAAACCTAGCTAGCATGTAATGTAACATTGTTTATTTAAATTTTCTTTCTTTACGTTTAGATTGTTAGATGTAGTACTTAAGATTTTTTGATGTTTTTTAATGCACAATGGCTGAAGGAGGAGAAGAAATGGATTAACTGACAATGCTTTTTTTTTTNTTTTTTTTTTTTTTTTTAACATTTTGGAACTGAAACACTGATGTACTGTACAGCTGAGTCATTGAACTCTTTATAAAAAAAGAAAGGAGGAGGGACTTTGTCTTCAGACGACGAGCAGTTTTGTTAAGTCTGATGGATTTTTATGTGGCTGGAATCTGTGGAGAAGCCTATTGAATCTTAATTGTGTTATTTGTGTTTTATGGCATTTTTGCTTGCTTGCTGGTCGTATGAGTAAATGTGATGGTTGTGAGTTTGTTCTTGTTTCTTTGGTAATGACACTGATTTGGACTATGCCATGTCTGATGTAGCATCCTGTCATAATGCATAATAATGCTACATCCTATTCATGTCTCTGCAGTTAGTGTGTTGTAACTGTCTAGGTGTTGATCCTCATGTTAAATCACTTTATTCCACTTGATAAAGGTTACTGTCACTGTGAATATAGGCTAGTTACATCGAATGACAACAGCCTATATAGCCCTATTGTCAAGCTGAGAAGGTGGTTTAATTGCGGGAGGATAGCACTGAAAGCCTAGATATAAAATGCACAGCCTACTGTAGAACTGGTAGAACTAGTTTAAAGACAAAAACAGTCATGGAGAGTAGCCATGCTCATTTTGTTTCCTGCAGCACAAGGAGAAAAGTTCACAGCTCTGAATCTGTGACTAATCACAGGTTTGTAAGATGTCTGATATGAGAGTAGGAGTTAGTAGAAAGAAACAGTTGGGCTGTCTGAACTTTTAATTTCCTGCAATGTAAAACCTTCAGTCAGCAGCATGACAATGGTTTATCCATGTTTGTTTTCAACTAACTGGAGATAAAGGACAAGCGTCCTGGAAAGAATCCCACCTGCCGCCACATCCGCTTTTTTTAAAATTACCGGTAGTAAGGGTTTTTTTTCTGTTATTCTTGACCTTCCAATGGTGGTCTGATGAGTTGAAGGAAAAATGTAACACTTACACTGTCTTCTCACCAAATAATCCTTTCCTTTTGACCCAAGCAGAAATAGTATATTGAAAAAATTTCCAGGAAAAAGAGTAAAAGTGACAGCAATATTCAATATTAGTGCTGATGTCATTAATCAGCTAATTTTTAATCATCTCTTTGCTGGTCCCAGCTTCAAATGTCAGGATTTACTGCTTCTGATTTTGTCATGCTGTAATTGAAGTCCATTTGTTTAATTGAAGTCCATTTGTGTGTTTGTTTTTAAACTGTTAGTGATGAGAAATTGACATTTTATAAAGTTACTGCTTAATCAATAAACCATAATAAATAAATAATCTATAATGAAACAAACAGCCTTAGATTATATGAGATATATTTAAGGGTACACCTGATAAAAGTGAGCCACAGCCTGCTATCACAGGCAAACGAAGTGTGTGAAAGTTTGATTAAAGAGGGTGCTGAACATTTTTCAGGTGCCCCTGGACTCTCAGTGACTACTGCTTTGATCTAACAGCACACACACACACACAGCATGGTGTTCTCTCTCTCCCCAGCTGCCCCTTGTCCTTTTTTTTTTTTTTTTTTTTTTTTTTTTAGCTGCAGGAGGAACTTCAAAAAGAGGCCGGGCACAAAGGGAAGCAGACGTGTGTATAAGAGAGGAATGCATTCCATCCTCTTGTCTCTCACACTCACACACACACACACACACACACACACACACACACACACTATATGTACTCTGTCCCTCTTGTAAATTAATTACTTCTAACCACCTGTGGATTCTTTGATGACTGAATAGAATAATGAGCACATAAAGCAGCTGTTTATGAAGACTGTTGTTTGTGTTTTGAAAAGTTTGTGCTGGAATGCAGAGAAACAGACTTTGTCTAAATGTGAATATAATGTATTATTTTAGTAATTCCCGGACAAACAGTTTGATATTGAACCAAATTTATTCTTTCAAAGCTCACTGTTTGGTCTTATAGTTACTCATATACCATGGTCACAGAAAATTCTGGTCTCTGGTTGGCTGGCAATTGACTGTGTATCAGGACACATCAAATAAAGTTCCAGTCAAAATCTTTCCATGTGCTTGTCGCAATTATGCTGTCATTTTTTGTCTCTTTGCACAAGACAAAGACAGTCTTTGACGTGCAAACAAATAATTGTATATAAAAATCACTAAAACAGAAGAAGTCACATGTTCATCTAATCCAGTGTCAGGGTTCAGACATTAAATGTGCCAGTTTGTTTAGAGTTACAGAACTATATGCACACCTTGTACTATCTTGTTCAGCAGAACAATAACAGCTTTTAATAGCAGTTTATATAACCATTTTTATGAATAAATAAAGAAAAAAGAAAGAAAAAAAACATGACGTCACAGTACAGCTGTTCTACATTAGTCATCAATGCTTACAGTAAATATAGACGTTTTGGACACGCAGCACTACTATTGTGCCACTTTGCTCTTATAGCGCGCCTTAGTCGCTGCTTAGGCTAAGACATTTATTTTACATTGATAAAGTAAAATCTTCACTGTCGTGTCACTGTTGTCCTTCAAGCCGTGATTTGTTGAAGTTATTTACAACTCCACAAGGTTATTCTGACTTTATTGATATTCAGGTTCGTGATAAATGTGTTTTTTTTTTTTNTTTTTTTTTTTTGTTTTGTTTTGTTTGTTTTTTGTTGGTTTTTTTTTTTGCATTTTCGATTTATGCTGATGCTCTGGATAGAGAAAGGTGCTTATCTCTGTCAACAAAATAACAAGGGAAATGACATTTAAAAACACTGAGGAAAGACTTAAAATCAGGTGGGTACTGTAGTTGTACATGACGACTGAATTCAGTCCAAAATCATTCATACACAAATGTTGACTTGAATTTTCCCAAAGTGGGCGTGGTTTCCCAAGGGGAATTAGCTCAAATGGTAGAGCGCTCGTTTAGCATGCGAGAGGTAGCGGGATCGATGCCCGCATTCTCCAAAGGCAGCTCAGTTTTTTTTTTTTTTTTTTTTTGAGAGGTTATGCTAATTTAAGCCGCTCTCATAAGATGATCTAACTATCATACAGTCTACAAATAACTTTACAGTGGAGCAGCTCATTCTGCCAGCTAGGAAATATCAATGTGAGTGGCGGTCCTTTGGTGCCTGAGGCAAAACTACATTTAGCCATTTAGTCATATGGGAACGTGATCCATTCCAAGCATTCTTAGTTGGATTCTCGATGCCAAAGTTTGTCTTGTTTTACTTTGAAAACTATAGGATACAAATCACAAACGTGTGGTTGTAGGATCTGAACTCAAAAGGTTTGCATAACAAACATTCTACCATGAGGATTTCTTACAGACTAAGTAGATGAAGTATATGAGAGCCCAGCCATACCAATGAGGAGCTACGATGTGACACACCACCCCACGATGCGCCACACACACAGGAGACACACTAAAGGCCAATTTATACTATATACACAGGGAGCATTTCCGCTAGTCTTCCACTTGCCGCCCTCGGCAATTGCCTAAATTGTCTAATGGAAGGACCGCTACTGATCAATATGGATTTTTACCAAATATGCTATTTAAAAAAAAAAAAAAAGAAGCTTTTATTGTGTGGGAGGTTCTTTAATTTAAACTCTACTGCAGAATGCACAAATAATAATAATAATAATAATAATAATAATAATAATAGAACTTTAAAAGATAATTTACTACACATTTGTGTTTTAAGTGCAACAAACTTAAAAAGAAAGTGAGTGTTAAGAACAAAAGATTTGAACAAAGAAATTGCAATGGAAGTTAAATCCCACACACTTTCCATGCTGTATTGTCAACCTTACATTATTATATTTGCCATGGAGCTATTTCTATTTCAACAAGTGTCAGTCTGAAATGAGTAGGGAGTCCGCAGGCTGTCACACACCTACAGGTGGCGCCAGAGATTGAGGAATAATTAAAGCAGAGGGCAGAGACCTGCTCACTGAGCCTGCAGGCCTTTATGAGATCACAGAACCAAAAGAAAACTGTTGAGATTGCATCCACATGAGGTATATGAGACTTAGGTTAAGTCTCAGTTTAGGCCACATGAAAGGATTAATAGGCACAATACATAACAAAGGTCATAACACCTCCTGTAAATGTCAGTGTGATACTCATTGAACACTTTTTGTTGATAGCCTAGAAATAAACATTATAAATTAAGCAGTCTATTAACTCTGAGTTTATACTGAGTGTAATTTGCCAGCTTTGCCATAAAATAAGGGTCTTGTTTGGTATTAAACAACACTAACATCAGTTTGTGTGTTTTTTACCATTACTACACATCATGTTATCTTGTTTTCCAATGTGCACAACACTGTCTATAGTTTTGAATGTTTTCCTGCCTTCCAGACAGCTGCTGGTTTGAGTGTGAAAACCATCTTCCAGAGCACTGAAAGCTCTTTAAGATAGGTAATCAATCACACTGCGCAATATGTCTATTTGTGTCACAGTCGTGTTATTCTGCCGTGGTAATGCAGCGCCAAGTTTTTAAAAATAATTTTCACTTAAAACTTTGTTACCACATCATGATAAAGTAACACTGACAACAGCAAAATCAGATAATGTCCGCTGTAATGGATTACTCAAGCAAGCAAGCTGGTTTTAATACTTTATTGTACTGAAATAAACCCAGTGGCTGCCTGGAAGGTTTATGAAAACGCATTCAACAATCTAAAAGATGACAGCATGCTTTGAAAAGTGGTTAGCTGTGATGTAAGTTATAGGTACTGTATAATAAATGTGATTTGTGAGATTGTTTAGCTCCATCCTGATATTTCAGAAACAAAGTTCTTCATCACTCTGAGAGATGGGAATGTTAGTATGTGTGTTCATTGTGTTTGTGATGATTTTGTCTCTGCTGTGGGCTTTTGTCATTTGTTTG
Source organism: Lucifuga dentata (assembly GCA_014773175.1). NCBI lineage: Eukaryota > Metazoa > Chordata > Actinopteri > Ophidiiformes > Bythitidae > Lucifuga > Lucifuga dentata. The sequence continues at coordinate 28,498 of VXCM01002825.1, read as the reverse complement.
CCTGTTTTGGACATTTGCGCAACAGAGCTCTCTATTGCCAAATCCAGGACACAGACTGTTTCTGAAGTTTGGCTCAAGTTTGGTTTTAGATGAAAATACCATCTTTAGAAAATCTCTGAAGAGGATTATACTGGCTGAGACGTCTCCTAGCATAAATTATTGTCTCTCAGTTTTGTCATCTCAGAGGAAGAATTATCTTTAATTGGGTCCGGTTCATTTAGTATAGAGAGGTGAAAGATTACTTCACAGCTATAATTTAGAAATATTTTGAAAAACAGATATAAACTGATTAAATTGTTGTTGTGCAGTGCTGTGGTATCTAATAACATTTTCTTTACATCATGGTTCCACAGGTTTTGTAAGTGTCTGCATTCCCTGACTCCCCCACCCAACCACATGAAAGCTTTGTAATTACTGCCCAACCCTGCAGGATCTACATTACTTCCATTCTGGTCGGCTGACCAGCAGCACCCCCTCCTCACAGGACGGGAAGAAGAAACCAAACAAGGAGAATGTGTGTGAGGACCACAGAAGGTAAAAAAAGGAGATGGTGACATTTGAGGAGGACATGTGGTGCTGGTTGCTCTGACTTACGAGGCCACATGATTCAGCACCGAGATTTGTACAGCAACACAGCACACCGAACATATCTGGATCTAACGGACTTGGTGAGCAGATAGAGAGCCTGAATTGGACTGCTTTTTAATTTCTGCTAAAGGGTTGGACAAGGACAAGGCATAGGCCCTTCAGTTATTTCTCTGAAGATATAACTCAGCTGACAACATTGGGTTAAACAACCTGGATCTACAGGATTCACAAGTTCTCATCATGAAGAGAATAACTGGTTTTATGAAAACAATGTATTGTTATGGGAGCATGGGTACGGGAACTGAGTGTGGATATCTGTTTTAGCAACTGAATGATGGTTCAGGCAGAAAGGTGAGTGTGTGTGTGCACCCACCTTGTTCTCCTAAAAACTGTGTAAAGATCCTGAAGCGAGATTTCCCCTTAAGTGACAGCTGTATTTTCAGTGTATTTTGTTTGTGACATGCTCTAATTCACCAACACAGAGATAGAGCATCCGAAAATATTCAACATCTCCAACAAGTCAGCTGACATTACAAAGATGGTGGTGGGTGATGGCAGAACAACGCACCCTAACCCCCAACACCCACCCACCCACTCAGAATCCCAAGGCCACCTAAGAACCCCTGAGCATATGGATATAGTGCAACATGTCCCACAAGACTAATTTCTCACCAGCAACGATTTGACTGTGAGCACATGGCGGTTTCCAAAAACATAGAGTGTTGTGACATAATTTGCTGTTTAAAGCAAAGGTGAAGGCAAATATTAACGTTTTTAGATGTGTGAATGCAAGGCTAATTAGACAGGCTGGACTTGATCTCAGGACATCATAGTCACATGTTTTGCAGCTGAGGACAAGGACAATCCTCAATTTTTGTTTTTCTGGAACTTCTTTGAGCTGGATAGACCTGAGATCAGATGTTGTGTGACCTCACTTCATCCTCTGCTGTACAAACACTGGACATTCTTTGAGTTTTTCAGCCTGGGTTTTTTTTTTTTTTTTTTTTTTTTTGAGGTTTTACAATAATTTTTTGATTGCACATAACCCTCCCAGTTATGAATTCCATTAACGGCCCATACCTCAACAAGAGGGCAATCTGCTCACCTCTTGGTGCTGCTCGCCTCTGCCAGTTGGCTCTGGGATCTGCCGTGGTTGCCATGGTGACACACAGTGCTGGCTACAGCGGTTCGTATGGTGTTTTCTGTATGGTGGTGTGGTGCCTCTGCTTCGCCGTATCAGTTCTGGTGTTCTTCCTGGATGCCACCAGACTCTACAGCTACCTGCCCATATCCTGGGACAACCTCACAGTCACGTGTGCTGCCCTGGCAACACTCATGTAAGTCACAGTTTGGTTGTTTCACAATAGTAGTGATCGTGATGTGCAAACAAAAGTTCTTGGTTCTGCTTCCATGTGCTTTTCTCGTGTTACTTCTTTACTTTACATACTCAAAACATTTAGTATTGGGCAATTAGAGACTGCTTCCATCTGCCAAGGCCCAATAATCCTCTGAGTTTGCTGTTTTTACCAATATAAAGCTATCATTACCTTAAAATCAGATGTGTAAAACATATTTATCATGCATGAACATCATTTTCTTCTGGATCTACATCTATACCTTTGAAAATGTGTCAAAACCATTATGTACAGCTGAATCAGCATCATCTTGGTTATACGTTGGTGGTGGCTGCATATCTCTAGCCTTATATGTTAATGTACAGCATCTCCATAGAAGTAACCCCTGTCTGACCATGTATTTTAATCCACCAGATTTGGATCAATATCTGGATCAGGGCTAAATTGCACCAGTTAATAGTCCGTCATTGGACACACATACCTGAACATTTCCATTAAGATTGGTGACTTAGCTTTTGAGAAATAGGCCAGGGGCAGGAAGTGTTAAAGGATGTGAAAAGAAAAATCTGGTATCCGGATCCCAATCCAGATCCAGATCTGCTTCAAAATCTAACTAACTCTTCTTTGACCCACTGATGTAGTGCCCATTACTTTCTGAGATATCCTGCTGAGATAAACAAATAAATGCAGATGAAAACATAGCATCCTTGGCAGAGGTAATTAGTACATTGTACATAGTACAGGGACAAAGTTTATTTCTACCCACTCAAGAACAAAATACACTTCCATACATATTCCTCACCACTATAATGCTCCAGGGTCAAGTTTTTTCCTTTGATCTAATCACATTCTGTTAATTCTTTCCACCCACAGGTATGTGACAGCCTCTGTGGTGTACCCGCTCTTCTTCGTCCGATTTGAGTGCCCCTACTCTGGCTGTGATGTCAGAGATTTCCGCATTGCAGTCACCATCTGCTCCATTGCAGCTTCTCTGGCCTATGGGGCTGAAGTGGTCTTGTGCCGAGCAAAATCAGGCCAGACTGTGGTGGGCCACATGGCCACAGTCTCCGGCCTCCTCAAAGTTGTTCAGGGCTTTGTGGCCTGCATCATCTTTGGAGCTCTGGCCAATGGGAGCGAGTATTCACGTTACGGTGCGACAATCTACTGTGTAGTTGTTTACGCTCTCTGCTTTGCCCTGACTGCACTGTTTGTTATACTGACTGTGCGCGGGCAGAACAAGGCCGTGTGTTGCATGCCATTTGACCACTGCATGGTGGTGTACACCCTAATGGCAGTTTTGCTGTACCTGAGTGCATCTGTGGTGTGGTCAGTGTTCTGCTTTGATACAAAATACGGGTCTCCGTGGCGACCGGCATCATGCCCCTGGGGAAAATGCCCATGGGACAGCAAGGTCGTGGTGGCAGTGCTCTCCTTTGTCAACCTCGGGCTGTATGTGGCTGACCTGATCTACTCCCAGAGGATACGATTTGTGTCTTCACGTCTGCCCACCAATACACGAGTGTAGCACCACGCAGAAACAGAAAGCTAGTTAAAGAAGGATGAAAGGACATATCTTCTAGATGCTAAACCTGTAAAGCTAAGTAGGGTTTACCATCACTGGCTTAGGAGTTAATTTACCGTAAATGATCAAATAATGGTCAGGGTGTCTTATTTACCACAGCTAGAAGAGAAGCAGGTTTTCATTTGAGACATTCTATTATGTATTTCTAACTCTCATGTTTTACACGTATATTTGTTCATACTTTAGTAAGAAGCCTCTATGGTTTCTTATCTTCTCTGTTTGCCATTTTAATTTTACTGAATGCAAACCCAACGTGTTTCTCCGTTGTACTGGTAACTTTAGCATAATATACAGTTCATTTCCACAGCGCATAATTCAGTCAACACAAAAACAGTCATGCCAAAGGCACAGAACTAAATGTTACTAACTAAATGCAACAGAACTTCTGTTTTTAGCTGCTGAATATGTAATTAATCAACTTTAGTGGTTATTTTGATTGTGTTTTGCATTTATTTGACATATGAGAAACAGAGGAAGAGAGGTATTTGTGGTTATATGTGTCCAAGACCCCAGACGTGATGCAGCTGAAGCATGTTCCCCATCTTTAATCTGGAGTGTGGAGTGTGGAATGTGTATGGAGAATTTTGCTGTAACATACATCCTCCTACCACACCCCATGGAGATGACACCCCATCTCTTTTGACTGACCCCTCAGCCCTTCTAAAAGATGTTTTTAGGGGACAACCAGCCACACCCCTGCAGCCAGGTTCCACTAGAATCTCCTACCAAATCCTGATAAGGGAAGATACACTTATTATTCCTGACTTCTGCTACAATAAGTGAATGTTTGATAAGCACACAATCAAATACACACTAATCTCATTTAATAAAATAGCATACACAATTTTTGAATGTTGAATATAAATGTTAAATTTGGCTGTGGCATGTTTGGCATTCCAGTCATCTGCAAACCCCCACACCACCAAACATCATCACCCAGAATGCCAAAAATAAACACCAGCAGTCTGCATTCATATCCATGCAGTGAGACAGCATTTATGATCGGCCATTTTAAACCTCTGCATGTAATCAATCTATGTGTGACAGCCTGAGACCAGAAAAAGACTCAAATGCAGGATTCAGAAAACAGTCACAGAGTAAAGTCCAAAATCCACAGTTTAATGATGGCTGCAAGGGTCATACACAGGTAGGCAGTCAAGTGAGGCTGACAGTGAGCAGACAAAAAGGCAAAATCCAGTAAACAGTCCAAGTAATCCAAAAGCACATGAAGCAGACAAATCCAGGTTCCGAAGTGGCATTGGAAGTGGCATTGAGAGCTCAGACTGACAGCGCAGCAGCCTTGTATGACTTACCAGTCAGGCTTGACTGGAAATGGTCCATTTTGGATGGCAAAGGTTGACCGGCTGAAGACAGTGATGTCTTCGGGTGGAGATGGGTTGCTACCACAGGCTCCACTGGAGGCATGTGACAAAAGCCATGGTCCTCCATTCCCTCACAGTCCAGCACGGAGCCACCTGAGATGGGATGTTTTTCCATATATGGCTTGTTAAGCCAGGAGATGGAAAATTCTTCCAGCAGCTGTGGGAAAATGGGAAGGAGCTGTTTACTGGTTCTTTGGACCTTAGACAGCTTCTTGCCATCACAACAGGATCGTGTCATGTCAGCTTGAACAGCTGGTCACTGGATGTTTAGCTTAGCAGCAGCGCATTTACACACATCCTGCATATCCACACCCACGGGGAAACAGGGGTCCTGGTCCACATCAGGAGCTGGGATTGCCGCCGAAGATTTTGCAACCCTGCCCGACAGAGCCAGAGGGGAGTCATCCTCCTCATATTCATCCGACATCAAGAGCTCTGATTCACTGTCAGAGTTGACCTCACCTCCGTCCACCAGGTGACAGGACGGACCCACCGGCAGGTAGACTTCGTCTAATTCCTGGGACAGAGGGGCACCAGTGTCGAGCTGGTCTCCCCAGCTCAGGGCAGCTTCAGCGCCAAGAAGCATTGGCTCCTGAGAGATGCTAGCTGCTGTGCAAGCCATCAGAGGGTCATTGCTGGACAGGCTTATCTCCTGCGCCAGTTGACGACGAAGCACCTTGAGGGAGAACTGGGCACAATGAGTGCATTCCTCCGAGGACTCAAGGGCGGCTTGGGCATGTTTCAGACTGAGACACATCACACACATCTGGTGAGTATCCCAGCTTGAGATTTTGTTGCCACAGGGACAGGCTTGTGCCTGCATTCCCTCCCCTGATGCAGGGACGTTAGCAGTAGCCATGGCCTCTTACTGGGGGGATAAGAGTTTGCTAGTTATCCTGCAACTAGGTGGCCACTTTGATAAGCTGGCGTGGTTAGGGTAAAGCGGCAACACACTGGGGAGTATTGCTACTCAGTCTGAAGGGAGACAGCTAGCTTGTATTTTAGCTAGTGCAAGCAAGTATTGCTACTTGATTGGGCTAACCGTAGAGTATTGCTACTCGTAGCAATTAGCGGCTCCGCCACTGTTTGGTGACAGACTGGCGTAAGCAGTTCTCCTGAAGACCTGCACTACCATGAGCAAAGCGCCCATGACTGAAGTTGCGCTCGGTCAGTTGGACAGCTTAGCCAAGTCACAATGGACAGTTGTAGTGAGAGAATGGGGAATTTCTGCTTGTAGCGAGAAGAGGTTTTTGAATGATGTTACACATGGTGTCAACCCAATTTATAGAAGCAGGGTCACCTGACACTCACGTACTTGGTTCCAGCCACTCCTGGCTGGAACCAAGCAGGTCACGTGCAGAGGGTGTTCCCAATGTGAGTAACAAAACGAATGTTATGAAAGAGAACCAGTCCCCACTGGAGAGGAGGACGGACGGATGATACCAGCGACTAGGAAGCTCTGGATGTATTTGTCCTTGTTCTCTCTCTCTGGAGCAGAGAGAGAGAGAGAGAGAGAGAGTAGAGACACCCCTTGGGAAGAGTAGCCCCTGGAAGCAGTTCAATGGCGCAGTCATAAGGGCGGTGTGGTGGCAACGAGGTGGCCCGGGATTTACTGAATACCTCCTTGAGATCCCGATAGACCAAAGGCACGCCAGAGAGAGCCAGGAACTTGGAACGAGGTTCGGAGGATGTAGGAGTGGCAGCAGGAAAGGCTGAAGATAGACAGGCAGAATGACAGTCACTACTCCACCCCAGGATAAATCCAGTGGTCCAGTCTATGTGTGGTTTGTTTCTTTAACCAGGTATGCCCCAGGATAAGAGCTATTTGCAGAGAGTGAATGAGATTAATGAGAGGTTGCTCAGAGTGGTTTCCTGACAGTAGAAGACCCACAGGTTTGGTGCGATGAGTTACCCAGCACAACAACCTGCCATCCAGGGCATGCCACAACGGGGTGAGGAAGAGGCTCAATTTCCAGAAAGAGTTGTTTTGCCAAATCATAGTCCATAAAGCTGGTGTCTGCCTCCCCAGAGTCAATAAAAACTGACAGCTTAATGGATTGAGTGGAAGTGAACAGCTGGGTATGGATCAGAGGACACTGGGGGATCTGACAAGGCTTGGCCCACCAGTAATTTCCCTCCTACCGGTGAGCCTTGTCTTTTACCAGGCAGTGGGCCAGGAAATGTCCAAGTTGACCACAGTAAATGCACCTTCCCTCTCTGACTCGGCACTGGCGTTCCTCAGGAGTGAGACGAGTTTGTTCCAGCTGCATCGGCTCTTCTGGGCCACTGGAGGCAGATGAGGCACTGGGGACAGAAGCAGAAGGCCCTTGAAAATTCCCACTCTCTGACTGGTGGTGCCATCTCAATGGGAAACAGTGCCGGTCTCTGGGAGTGCTCCCTCCGTCTCTCAAATAATCGGTTATCTGTCTTTATAGCCAGGGAAACCAGTGAATCCAAGTCGGCTGGAAAATTGAGAGGAGCAAACTGATCTTTAACCTCCTCTGCCAACCCATGTAGGAAAGAGTTGGCAAGAGAATGGTTATTCCAGCCGCTGTCTGCAGCCAGACTGCGGAACTTAATGGCATAGTCTGCTACACTACCTTTACCTTGGCGAAGGTGCAGGAGACTCCAAGCCACCTCTTTCCCTGGTGTAACGTGATCAAAGACACAGCAGAGAGCAGCAGAGAAGTCTCAGAAGGTGCGACACACTGCTGACTGCCGGTCCCACTCAGCTGTAGCCCACTCTCGTGCTCTGCTAGTTAGGTAAGTTATCACTACGGCTACTTTAGCTCGGTCCGATGAGTAACAGGAAGGGTTCAGTTCAAACAGGAGAGAGCAGTTTACCAGAAAGGAGCGGCAGGTGGCAGAGTCCCCATCATACCTCTCAATCTGAATACCCCGGGGCTCTTGAACAGAAAGGCGGAGGTCAGGCTGCGGACCCTCTGGGCCTGAGGAAGCTTGAGGCGGAGAGGCGTCTGACACAGGACCAAAGGAGACTGGGTTTCTCTCTCGCATCTGCTTTAATTGACTGGAGAGAGAGGCCTCCAAGTTTCCCATGGAGGAGAGGAGATCTCCCTGCTGAGCCTGTAGCTGCTGCATCCCAGCAGTGAGGTTGGCCGACAGCTGCTTGTGCTGATGGAGCCGTTGGCCCTGGTTCTGAATGGCGGGCCTGAGAGAATCTGATCCTGCTGACTCAGTCATGGCCAGAGTGTACTGTGATGGCCTGAGACCAGAAAAAGACTCAAATGCAGGATTCAGAAAACAGTTATAGAATAAAGTCCAAAATCCACAGTTTAATGATGGCTGCAAGGGTCATACACAGATAGGCAGTCAGTGAGGCAGACAGAGCAGACGAAGGGCAGACAAAAAGGCAAAATCCAGAAAACAGTCCAAGTAATCCAAGAACACATGAAGCAGACAAATCCAGAGAATCAGGCTTAAATCCAAGTCAAAAAACAGGCAAAAGTCATACACAAGAAATCTCAGGAGAAAATACTGAAAAAATGCTGGAAAGCTTGACTATGCAGAGTAACACCACAATCTGGCAGAGAACAAAGGAACTGTGGGTTGTATAAGTAGAGAGGTGAGTGATTAGCAGATTGAACTCAGGTGATGTTGAAAACTGGCAGGAAACTAAAACAAAGACAGGAAGTAAAACAAATAGAACAGCAAGGAGAGCCAGTTAACAAAATAAAACAGGAAATGAGTAAACAGAGTCCAAACGGGTTGTCACACTATGATTTTAAAAAAATGCAGCCAACTTCCAAAAGAGACATCAGCATCTTTACTGCTAATAACACGAGACTAGTTTCAAAAATATATTTTAAACAGGTCTATAAAGTTAATCTATTCTTAGGTTTGTTCTTGACTAATTTAATGTTAATTTAAGGTAAGACACTTTCACAAAATACATTTTGACTAATTTTAACCTAAAAAAGTTAGTCATTCAACAAACCATCTTAGATCTTAGAAATGACAGGAGAAAACTTGTCTCGTGGTTTGTTGGTGGTTTGTGCATTAACTATTTAGAAGGGAAAGACTTTTAGAGTTATTCCAATAAATCCCAGGAAAAAAACTATTTGAAGAGTTCATTTGCAAAAACAGATTAATCTATTGTTAAAAATTGTAAAAAGTTAGTAATATTAATTAATCAGATGTGGAGTTAAAATTAAAAAAATAAATAAACAACACAAGTAATGTACAGTTTGGTGATATTAGCTTGAAAGCCCAAATAAAAAAATATGACTTTACAAATTTATAACAATGGAGTTTATGTTTTTCCAAATGGACTCTTAATTTTTTCTACTGTTTTCCTCATTGCTCTTTCCTCACATTCTGTTGTTTCCTCACTGCTGTTTCCTCACTTTCTGCTGGTTTCCTCAGTCACTGAAGTTCCTATCAAAACAACCTTAACTGTTCCTTCATGAAGCGATGTTTTCTACTAGAGTAAACTGAGACTAGCAGCTTGGAGCTTACCCAAAATAGTTAACAACTAGTACCAGATGTTTGCCTGAAGATTTATTACTTGTTAGATCTAATCCATGGCCAAAATGTTTCTTTGAGAAACCTGCATAATCAATGACAAGGTGAACAAAAAATACCTGGAAAATACAATTTTACAAGATGTAGAGGATTGCTTCTACATCTATCTATCTATCTATCTATCTATCTATCTATCTATCTATCTATCTATCTATCTATCTAAAGTATATATAGATCTATATATCTGTCTATCTATTTATAGATAGATAGATAGATAGATAGATAGATAGATAGATAGATAGATAGATAGATAGATCCTTTGTCTTTATGATTTGTGTGACTCCACAAACCCTAAAGACAGAGGACCCTCAACACATCCTCCTTTCTCTCAAACCTTCATTCCTCTTTCGTCACCTTTGAATCTCATCTCAGTTCTTTCTGATCCATGATCAAAGTATTCCAATGTCACATCTGTGCATGCTATAGATGTATTATAGTGCATTAAGTCCTAGGGAAGTGCCACAATATAGCAAAACGGTTTTGTTGCTCATTAGTAAATCCAAGACCAGTTGGCTGCTTTTGTGCTAAAATCTGCCTAAGCCCACAGAAAATGTCATTGTTTGGTTTTTTATTTAGAGATTTGCTATTTTAAATTTTCTGCCAGTTTCTGTGGTCAAAGGGTGTGTATAACATGGATATGGGCAGATGATGGAGGATTTTGAGGGGATTTCATGTAAACAGTTGGTGATTTTGCAGCCATAAATAAATTACATTTGTAATTGAAGTAACATTTTCGTGTTGTGTGTTTATTATTTCCAAAGCTGTATTGATCCTCTCAAAAACCCTGCAGAATTATTTTGATCAACAATCCCTCTGCAGGCAGCACTCACTCCACTTGTATTCTTATCCTAGTATTTCCAAGTGATACTTTAACATCAGTGGAATAAACAGAGCCCGCAGAGACCTGCCGCTGAAAGTGACAGGAAAGTGATGCTAGAGTGATCGGTAACTCCATTAGTGTTCTGTGTGCTCCCTGCTCCTCTACACTTCCATATTTAGCAGCTGGTCCATCATCCAAGCTCATTTTACTTTCCCACTCCTTGCAGGCTGCACATGCACACCCACAGAATTCCTCTGACACAGATGAGCTGAGATAGGTGTCCATCATCAGCATTCTTCCTGGTTCTCCAGCTGGGGGGTATATGGATGGACAGAGGACTGCTGGCTTGCTGTCATGATTAATTTCCCATGGTGCACATTGCTAATGTTAGCTTCCCCCAGTAGCACTCTGCTCTTGTTTTGTCAAATGTTGCATGAAATACTGGTGCTGGCTAATTCTTTGGTCATCAGTGGATATAAAGCTCCCTAAACTGCAGTGTGGGTGGTTATTTTGGAAGCATTTGCAACAATCACTGAAAATATTTTGGACCTGAGGCTCCTGAGCTTTAAATTACTAGGTTTAGGGGTAGACATCTGCCAATATGGTGTGTATATATCATGACAAAAATTGCAATTCTCCTTTTTATTAATTTTTTTTTGAAGGAAAAATTCTTGACAAATCCGTCAATCTGAGTTCTCAAGTTATACCTGATCTTCTCCATCATATGCAGCATAATCTATATCTGTAAGGCAATCCATTCATCTATCTTCTGCCATCTCTTTGTTAAAAATATTGATCTCTCTGACTCCATTCTACACCCCTCCAGCTCATAAACTGTTTTAAAATTTATGCTCATTTTTTAAAAAAACAATTTACAGGATACTGTGATTTTTATCCAAAATACAGTTACAGAAAGACATTTGCTAAATATGAAAGTAATTGTCTTCATCACTCCCACAGGATCTCCAACAAGCTGTCTGATTTGAATAAGTTGAGTAGGGTTATGCTCCATAAAAATTAAACATTATTGCAGGACTGTTATATTGGATTGCATCATGTTGTATGGTGTTCTTGTTATTGTGTCCGCCCCATTTACTCATGTATGCTGTGAGAAATATCTGTCTGAGGGATCTGCTGACCTACATTAATTTTCATGGGCAACATTGATAACGCACATACATATTTAAAGTAATTATTAAATGTTGTAAAAAATTAAAAATAAGTTCAGATTATATCAGGTGAAATATTTAAAGTAAAACAAGCTTTTTGTGTCACAGTGAGGAACAGATGTTTTTGTTTTTCAGCTCCCTTCACATTAAAGTACAGAGATATCCTGCCTAGCAACCCTTAAGCGGCAACTTATTTAGTGTATAGTCAAAGTCCAGTGAGCAGTGGCTGTCATCTGCAAACCAACAAAATGGTAAGCAAACAGAAAACATTCTCCTGTGACCTTCTGGCTACAGGTGACCCCTTCAACCTCCTGGAGCTCTTGGCACTTGTATGAACTAGTCTGTGTTCTCAGATTTCCATCATCAGTTTTCATAATGTATGGGAAGAAATCCTTTTGGTTTGGCACAGAAAGGAAACAGAAATTACACATTAAGTTCCCTCCTGTCATTTATTTTGTATTCTGTCTTTCACTCATCCTTCTACCAGACTCCAGGAGGGAGACACTTTGGAAAGATTTTCTATTTCTCTGTGACATTAAATATTCACAATTTATCTCACTCAACAGATACTTCTCTCTCTCTATCTCTCTCTCTCTCTCTCTCTCTCTCTCTCTCTCTCTCTCTCTCTCTCTCTCTCTCTTTCTCTCTATCCCTGTCTCTCATTCTTTCCAAATCAAATACTTAAACACACACTCACCTCTGAGTCTTAATCACTGCAAGTAACAGTTTGCCTAGAGTTGCTTGTTGCTGTGTGCTGAAAAGAAAGAAAAACAGATTCATGCACTCAGGTATTTTACAGTACTAAATCTCTTAGGGTTTTCTTCAAAAAAAAAAAAAACAACAACAACAACAACGAATGAGTGTTTTCACACTTCACTACTCATTCGGAGTCTGACTGATAGAGCAGAGGCATGCAGTGGTAAATTGACTTTGTGTTTGTGTGTGTGTGTGTCTGTGTATATGCATCTGTTTGAGTGAGAAAAATGAGACAAACTTTGCAGGGATTCAACACTGAATTTTTCAGACAGTTTGAGATTAGTTTGGAGAACAAGAGTGTGCATGTGAGATGTGAGTGGATAATTATTCCTGGAATCAGTGCCCCTTCCTTTAATATCAACTATTTAACATCAGAGGACAATGAATCATCATATAGTTCCCTGATTCTTCTTTTTATGTTTTTATTCTGAGAAAGAAATATATGAGAAAACCTGCTTCTTTGTTGCTGGACTCTTCTTCTGATTATATTTGTGAAATTTAAAAAAAGAAAAAATAAGCAAAAAAGTTGAAATAAATGGCATGAATAATGTCTCTGCCAAGCTGACTGGAGAAGAGTGACCTAACAGCTGGTGCTTTTGGGGCACCACAGACCATGCATTCTACTTTATATATAGATGGAGACATAAACAGTCCCTCAGCTGGCATTCCTGTCTGACAGCACATGAGGAAGTAAATGGAATGTGCTCTCTCACAGCAGATATATACAGTTCCTCTTGTGGAGTGTACTTTTAGCCTAATGTAGCATAGCATACACAGGAAATAATGGGAGAAAGAAATAAGGATAAACAGGAGGGTCATTCCCATTACAATATGCAGAGGGCACATTTTAGTTTCAAACTGACAGGCAGCATTTCATGTCTAATTTTGAGAATATGTATTAGTGAAGAACCAAGGGAGAGGAAGCCAAACTCTATTCAAATCCATGGCTCATTAGTGTATACGCCATCCAGTTCTACTTTATTTCAGATTCTGTCAAATCTGAGGGGAGAAGCAAAAAGCACTGGCCTATCTAAGATTTGAATAACAATCCTTCATTCATATTCAGGACCCCCAAGCGTCCCGAACCACTGCTCGTCCCCTGAAATGTTTTAGAGTTTTAGGTCATGTCCACATCTAAATGTATTTGCATTTTTAAAATGTTCAAAACTGAAAATGCTCACAATTTTTGGCAGAAAGTTTTCCTGTTGTTGTATGAAAAAGAAATATTCTGGTGCAAATGCACAGGAGAGAGACGATAATGTTCATTAAAACTACAGTTAGACTGGGTAGAAAATGGATACACCCCCATTTAACAATTTTGACATTTTGTTAACCTAAAGCCTGGAATTATTTTTTTAATGCAACAATATCATATTTTTCTTACTAATCTGCATGGAACACTAAACAGTTTCAAAATGAAAAATTAATTCTAAAAAGTTTCTTGCATTAATTAAAACTAACCAAATGCAATATCTAGGTTTGATAAGTATGCATCCACTTTTAATATAGCATCACCTCCTGCCATCAAATTGCCTTCTAGATCACATAACTTAATTGTCCAACACCTGTTTGGAATCACTGCAATTAACTTCAGTTAAATAAAAGCAGATGTTTGCAGTGGTCTTTCAGATTGCAAGTGAAGTCAACCACAAAGAAGCAGCATGGGTTCCAAAGACCTTCCAAAACAAGTCTGTGACAAAGTTGTGGAAGGGCACACATCAGGTGAGGGATATAAAAAGATTTCCAAGGCTTTGAATATACCTGGAAGCACTGTTAAGTCCATCATTAAGTTGGAAGTGCATGACACCTGCCAAAATCAGTGCATCCATCAAAGCTAAGTAACCAGGACAGAAGACAACTGGTCAAAGAGACCGCCAGCAATCAAAGACCTACAAGGTTTAATGAAAGAGGATAAAATGACAGAGGACAAGATGTGCATCACACAACAATATCAAAGATATTGCATGGATCTGGTTTATATGGGAGGGTAGCTAGACCTTTCTCAAAAGGTCCATCTGGCGTCCCATTAAAAAAAAAAAAAACNTTTTTTTTTTTTTTTTTTTTTTGTATATATTTCTGCTTTTTGTGTGATGAACACTCTGAACTATATGTGGAAAATGAACCTCTGTTTTCATAAATCCTGGTCTGAATAAATTTCGCCAGGCTTGGTCTAAAATAAACATAACCTACTTCACAGTTCACTCTCTGTTCTTACCGTATCTGTACTTGACCTACTTTTGGCCTGGCCGCTGTATTGCGCCAGTGGACTGATGCAATTGGGCGTGACCAACTCCAAAACCCCGCCCAGATATTATGTTCTAATGTTTTATTGGTCAGAACAATTGGTTTCTCCGTGATGATTGGCCAGTCTCCGTGTCCGTTACCGAGCACATGGAGGTAGAGGAAGACACGTTGGCATAAAAAGTAGTGTTTTCTTTTTTTTGTTAATCGACACCGGTAAATAACGACTACGTCGTTAGCTTATATCTTAAACCAGGGAAAGGCTTGAAATACCCAGGAGAAGGTAACTGACTCCGTCTTATATGAATCAATTGTATTCCTCTTTGATCTGTAGCTAAATAAAGCAGCTAGCCGGGGCTAACAAAGCCATCTCTATTCTGGTCAGCATCCCGGGGCGTTGTGTTAGCACTGGCTAAGTTAACGGCTAGCCACCAAATGGTGGACGGTGACACCAAGACAGTAAAACAGAAATTTCACACTAAAACAGAAATTAGTGCTGTTGTGATAGTCCAGTGATTGTGGGTAATAAAGTCACAAATGCAGAGAAGTGTTTTCCTGAGCTGGAAATCGAAGCATCGAGACGTAGATTGATGATGTCATCAGGTGACATTTTCATTTCATGCTTCAAAGAGTTTAAGTTGGAGATGTTACATCCAAATGTGTTTGAATGAAGGGTTTCCAACTGTGAATCAGACAATTTGCTCATATGAAACTGAAAATCACAGTGAGTGTCACAGTGGGTGTCACAGCGTCCTAACAGCGGTTTCATCATTCACTGTCTGTGGAGCAGCTCAGGGATTTTTCTCTACATTACATCATTACCACAGTATTGCTCTGGTTCCCATTCAAAGGACAGACGTTAAATATTACATGAGTGCTCTGCAACGATTTAGACACTGATAAGATGATTATATTTTATGGTGGAATTCCATAAAAATTTGCTTGTCCATCAATAAATCTTAGTCTGAAGTGTATGTAGGTATTACACACTGGATTGTGTGAAAACTTTTTTTTATTTGTGATTTACAGGGAAGAGAAGTCACATCACGTAACAGGATGAGTGTTGGATTCATTGGAGCAGGTCAGCTGGCTCATGCACTGGTGAAGGGCTTTACAGCTGCAGGTGAGTCCAGTTGTTGTTATCCTATATTGTAGTAAATAATATGTCATGTGAGATGCCTTTGTTGCATAAAATTACTTTTTACTCTTACCACTACTTGCACTCACACATGTTTCATTAGTTAGAATTAATAACTTGAATCTGGTTGATTTGACTCAGTTTTCATACAGTATATCCACCTGCCTGGATGACTGAGAATCTTCATCAAACTTCATCAAACTACTTCATTTGTGAAGCTTAGCCACTCCTTAATTGCTTGCTCTGGTTGACCACATTGTAAACATTATTAATGGGCGTTGACTCATGCACAGCCAGTGGTGTAGACAGAAGTATATTTGGTTGAAACTGAAAAGTTATTCATGAATGGAATCAAAAAGCAAATACCAGTTTGGAACATTGTCAGTTCAGAACCATTTCTTAATACCCTTTCCTAACAACCACATATACTCAAAAACACTTGCCTTTTCCTGTCTCATTATATTCCCATCTTGTGTACCTCACTTCCTCTTTCCTCTCCTCTCTCTCTGCAGGTGTGATTGCTACACACAGGATTACAGCCAGCTCCCCAGAAACAGACCTGCCTACTGTGGCAGGACTGAGGGTGAGAAGACACATTGCTGCATGGATATGTGGTGTCTGAAAATGTCTCAAATAAATGAAAACGTGTGTATGTGTGCAATCTGTGTGGTTTCTTTTTTTTTTTTCATAACACCTGTGCATCTCTGAGCACATACCTTTTTCTCTGCTCCATTTTGTTCTGTACATCTTCCTAATCAATTCAGTCTTCTGTTTGTGTGACACTATCCATAGCATCATCTCTCTTCACCACCACTCTTTTTCCTTGTCTCCTACCCCCCTGTAGAAAATGGGGGTGAACCTGACCACCAGTAACAAAGAGACAGTCAGTAAGAGCGATGTGCTCTTCCTGGCTGTGAAACCTCACATCATCCCCTTTGTGCTGGATGAGATAGGACCAGACATCGAGGACCGCCATCTCATAGTGTCTTGTGCTGCAGGCGTCACCATCAGCTCCATAGAGAAGGTCAGCCTTCCTCACTATCTCTGTCTCTCCCTCTCATGCTGTGTCATCCATAGTTATTAGTCTGCTGAAGTTTCACAAGCCTGTTGGTGAAGACAGCTAATGCACTAGATGACTCAGTCTGTAGGGCTCAATTATTATTATTATTATTTTTTTCACATCCAATGTAGTACCGATTCTAGTATTGCTTGACCGTGTGGTGATTTCCACAATCATTTTTTGTCAAAGCTAACCAATAGCCTTTCCCGTCTTCACTGTCTTCCTTTTTGCCCTCAAATTAAATTAAGTTGTTTTGGCATTTGTCCAAAAGTATACAACTGATCCATCTTGTCTCCTCTACACATCTTTCCTACATTCTTTTTCTGTTTGTGCTCCATTGTAATTTCACAGAAGCTGCTTCAGCATCGTCCAACTCCTAAAGTGATGAGGTGCATGACTAATACTCCAGTGGTGGTGAAAGAGGGAGCTACAGTGTATGCCACTGGGACACATGCAGAGGTGAAGAAGATAGAATGAAAAAAAAAAACATAGAGATTCAAGTCAAATGATTTATGAATGGATTAATAGGAGTAAATAATACATGTTTGCAAGATTTCAGGTTCTATGTACTTGAATTAATCCAATTCTCATTGCATCTTGGTGTCAGCACACAAGGGTTGCAATGAAACTTGGGCTTTTCCCAATTTTCTCAAATTTATCAGCATGTGTTCCTTTCTTCAGGTGGAGGATGGTAAATTACTGGAGCAGCTGATGGCCAGTGTGGGTTTCTGTACAGAAGTGGAGGAGGACCTCATTGATGCCGTCACCGGACTGAGTGGCAGTGGACCCGCCTATGTGAGTGATTGACAGCTGCTCATTTGTCAGAAGGGGGNCGGACTGAGTGGCAGTGGACCCGCCTATGTGAGTGATTGACAGCTGCTCATTTGTCAGAAGGGGGAATTTGTGAGGACTAAAGTTGTGGAGGACAGTGCTAAAAACAATGAGTGGAAGAATCAGCATAAATACACCCTAGTTGAGTTGAGGGAAAGTTAAATGGTGATGCAGTCCTACATTTGGGAGCCTGGTGTCATATTTTGATTTATTTCCTTAGTCCAGACAAGTATGGGGGGGGTGAATTTTGTCCCCCATACTCATCTTCCAACTTGTGCGTTAGCAAACTATCACTATCATCCAGTGACTCATCTAATCAAACTCTTCTTTTTGCATGATGGACTGATGGGTTTCTTTGTCCAGTATCCTGCTCTGCCCCTGTTTTCTGAACGAAGAAACCACAGCTTAATTTGCTGGCAGGCTCCAAATTTAGTGTGTCAATTAAATTACAGTAGATAGAAAAAAGTCTACACATCCTTAGAGAAATTGCACCTTTTTTAAACTGCATTTTCATTATCGATTACTTATCTTTTTTCCTATGATTTAAATATTTAGAATGCAAAATGTCAAAAACAATGAGAAATACCCAGCACACATATTCTCAGAATGATGTCTTAAATTGATTTTGTTTCAGCAGCAAGTATTACATTTACAATAGTAAGATATGGAGAAAAGTAAACAAATATTTGCATAGCTGTATAACTACCAAAGCTTTTATCTTTTACTTGATAAATGACTTAAAAGATTAATCTATCATTAAAACCATTCCCA
This sequence comes from Lucifuga dentata, assembly GCA_014773175.1. NCBI lineage: Eukaryota > Metazoa > Chordata > Actinopteri > Ophidiiformes > Bythitidae > Lucifuga > Lucifuga dentata. The sequence goes on along the minus strand of VXCM01002825.1, from coordinate 10,263 downwards.
CTCACTGTTTGTCTGAAGCCTCTGTGTGCTCTATCACTCAGTACATTTACATGTTAAAACTTTAACTGTTATGCCAATGAATCTGTTTTTTTTTTTTTTTTTTNTTTTTTTTTTTTTTTTTTCAAACATCATGTAAACACTGTAATTAGTTTGAAATTGGCATAAATAGACGCTTAGTCTGAATAACAGGCCTAGATTATGTGATTGTAATTCTATTTAATCAAGTGTTAAACGTTCTAATTGGAATAAGCCCCCTCCATATTCATTTCCTCATGCGGTGGACTCTCCCTATATACATGACACGTTGATTAAGCAACAAATCAGGCTGATTAAGCAAATGGCGGAATCTAAATAATTCCTTCCTTGTCTGCACGGCTTACTCACATTTTTGCCTTAATCGCAGTACAGACAATCAGAATATAACGTACTGACTCACTTATTTACATGCTATTTCCAGTTCCCACTTTCATTAATTTCTCATGTGTATTAGGTATAGATGTGATGGCATTGTTGCCCTACAGGAAAAATGTTTGTTTTTTTGTGCCAACAGGCTTTCACAGCACTGGATGCCCTTGCAGATGGAGGAGTGAAGATGGGCCTGCCAAGGAGACTGGCTGTCAGGCTTGGAGCTCAGGCTCTGCTGGTAAGTTTTGTGAAGTGGAGCGTGTATATATCTGGTGTTTGTGTCTGTTTTACAGCTCAGATTCTAATCTAATCTCTTTGAGCCACTGGTGGTCTGTGTGTTTTCTTTGGAGGCAGAAAACGTAGGATTGAGTTGCTGCTTTCATTGCACACAGGGTTTCTTCTAGTTATTAATTGCTGGCTTTTAGTCAGAAAAAAATTACTAAAGTCCCAGATGAGTAGAAATCTACAAGGTATGTTGTAAAAAGCTGAACTATAGATTGTTTTTAAAGTTGGAGAAATTTGTCCGAGTAATAAGGTTAGAAATGGCTTCATTTTGTTTTCTTAATCGCTGCAGCTGTTTCAGTCTGTCTTTGCTGCTTAGTCTATACAGTATATGTTTCTCCAGTCTGCATTTTTATGAGTAATGCACAGCCTTTTTCATCTGGAGGAAATTTCCTCAATGTTGTTATTTTAAAGACAGTCTTAGTTGTCTTAGTGTCTCCACTCAAAGATGGCACTGTACTTGCATAGTCATGTTGGTTATGTTTGAAGTCGATGTGTCAAGACAATGCTGTCTCTTGATAAGGTCAAAGTTTCCTTTAATTTTTCTGTGTTTCATTCCAACCCATAACTTCATTTAAAGCTCTACATTACAATGCATGGATGGACCATAATCATGAGTCACAATAGCTATGAAATATAGCAAAAATACGGTACAATCCAGATATAACCAAAGCATTACTGTTGCTGAGAATGCGCCATGTTGTAGGCCACGTAAGTCCTGTTGCATTAGTTAGCGATGTTCATACATCCAATCTGGACAGCCACTGTAACAAAAAAGCAGTCCATTAGAGTAAGTATAACAATTGTACATCAAATAAAGTCTCAGTTCCTGTCAGTCAGACTACCTTCCTTATGTTTTTGTCATGTTTTCTCTTCCTTGTTTCTCTTCAGGGAGCAGCTAAGATGCTCCTGGACTCAGAGCAGCATCCTGGCCAGCTGAAGGATAATGTCTGTTCACCAGGAGGTGCTACCATCCATGCCCTGCATGTCCTGGAGAGCGGTGGTTTCCGCAGCCTCCTGATCAACGCTGTGGAGGCTTCATGTATTAGAACAAGGTGAGTCAAATACAATAGGAATGCAAATCACAGCATAATTTTTTTTCTGGTCCATGACCCTGTATTTTCTGTTATCCTTTTAAATTTATAAATTGAACAAATATCAATATAGCAGTCCAAAGAACCCCTCTATTTGCATATCAAGCAACCCAACTCGGCTGAGAGAGTGAGACAGTTAGATATACTAGTGTAGGACACTTACATGCACACAGTCTTTACAGGTTTTTACCTTATATGCTCTCTTCTTCTCACAGAGAGCTGCAGTATCTGGCAGATCAAGAGCGTATCTCTCCAGCAGCCATTAAGAAAACCACACTGGACAAGGTGCTACAGCAGCCCGGTGTCAATGTGAGTGGAGTGGCTAATGGAAACGGCAGAGCAGGACTCAGTCTGTTCAACACTCGCAGCCCTGGCATCAAGAAAAAGAACTGAGTACCCAGAGAGCATATACACACATTTGGATATACTCTGAAAAGAAAAAGTGCATTTACAATATGTCTAGGTTTGGGCTCTAGACTATCAAGGATTGTTAAGCGTTATGACCCAGTGGACCATCATGGGATCCTGGTACACACCAGGCAGCAGATGGCAGCTGGATATCACCATGCTGTCAAATGTACGTCTTTAAGTCTGTAACAATGAAACCACATCTGCAGGCAATAGGTTGCTATTTTTTGTATCCAGAGCCCTCATTTGAAATAATTATCTTTTTTTGGTCAACAGACAAAAACTGCATATAAATTAAACAAGGATTTTGTCAGTTGCTTTGATTTTTATATGTAACGATTTTGTTTTCCATAAATAAATGATCCCTTCTTCAGTGATATAATGGGTTTCCTAGCCCATCATACCAACATGGTGTGTTTGGCCATGTGACCCAGGAAATATTTTTTCACATATCAAGGTCATTGAAAGCTTTATTACACCTCTGTCGTCAGCATTTTTCTCAGGTCACTCTGGCCACTATCTAATGGTCTTTTTTTTTCAGTCTTAAGGACATTACAGCTGGAAACCCAAATCAAAACCTTCTCATGTTTTAAAATATGAAGGCACTTAATGTTTTCTCTCAGAAGGAAATGTGATGTTATTATGTAAAAGTTATAAGAAAACTTTATTCATGTATGCCATGAACACAGAAGAATACATTCATATAGGTAATGGTGTAAAACATTGCATTATCTATCAAGCTGTCCTAATTGTGTATTTTGCAATGTATATTTTAACCATTAATATTACACATTTTGTTTTGTTGGTTATGCAGGTCAAAAAAGACAGTATTAAAGGTGCAGAATCCAGTACTTCTGTGCCAAAGCTAGTTTGTCTGTGCTCTGCATTGGCTCTAATAGTTTATCTACTTGTTTGCTTTTAGACTACAGGTCCACTTTTGTCATTTTGGTGCCATTTATTTCCCAGTGTCTCTCGCATCAATTTTTTCCTTAGGCTCAGTTGTGTCAACTGTTTTCCTTTGACCAGACCTGAACTTTCCATCAGTAAAGAATTGAGAGGTACCTTGGCCTGCAGATGGCATCCTATGATTAAATGGCTCTTTCACATGTCTATGAAGATTATTACCCTTGCCACATACAGTAGCTACCAGTTGAGAGTGACTTGAAATTGACCCTTATGTCAAATAGACGTGCAGAAAGGACAGGCTCTACTTATTGACTTTTGTTATGTCTTCTAAACAAGAAAGAAAATACCCAAAATGACTGAATGTACTGTGTAGGGCAAGCACCCACAATTTCTTCCTTCCTCTTAATTTTACTGAAGCACAAAAGCAACTGATTCAGTTGACTATAGCTTTTAAACTAAATTAAAGTTCTTTATGCACCCATCTAAGAGCCATCCCTCTGTCTTCTCTGCTCCCTCTGGTATATTGCTTGTCTCTATTGTACAGTTTCACCCCCTTTCTTTCAGATTCCTCTGCCTCTGTCTGAAAAGTGGAGTATGCCATAAATAAACAGGTAAATGTGTTATTCCTCACTGGCCTCAAGGTGCATTGTGATTGGCTGTTCCAATAGGAAACACACTCCATTTTTAGAAACTTTCTGTCAGCAGGACATATGACCAATGAGTGGGATTGTGGTTTCCTTTCTGGATCCAGCCCTCTCTTCCAGTTTTCTTTCTGTACCTCCTCTAAAGATGAATTATTACTTCACAACTTCAGACACGCAGGGGCGATACAATCTCAGAAACTAAATATCAGTGAGTTTTGAATTAGTGTGATGTCAGAGGCAGAAGTGCACTTACATTTGGGTTGTTATGAGATTGTGTGGTAATTACAGCAGCTATGGGAATCTGCATGTTAAATTTGAAGGCTGTGAGGCATTTATGATTTATTTAGGCCCGTGCTTGGCTCCTGGCAGCTGCATTTTGGACTAACAGATGCCGCTTTGTGGCAGAATGAGATAGGGTTCTGAGTCTATTTTGGCAACACACAGGTACATAATGGCAAAGTAAAAATGACAGAAAAGAAATGCTGGTTTGTAAAGAGCCATGTCTGCATTATAATTGAACAATTTATAGTTGCTGTAAGATTAGTTTATTTTCCTTGAACTAATACACACTAGAATGTCCCTTGATTAAATTGTGGCCCACATGCTCTTAGTCCAGTGGTGCTTTTTGTTTGTGTGTGCAATGATTTTTTTTCCCCCCGCTGCTGAAGTGTCTTGGTAATCCCTCTTTTATTCCAAAAGGTTATTCTTCGCTTGCTACCACCGCTGTCCGTTAAGATTAGCCATTCCTGGAGAGACTTCCATTTGCCTCTCATTAATAGACTTGTGTTACCTTTCAGTGGTTTGGCAGCTTTGAGCACCTTTCTTTCCCCCACCTAAGGTGAAGTGGATGTGCTCTTTGTCGATCACTTTGACACCAGCAGCAGGTCCTAGATAGCTGTTCAATGACAGATAATCCTGAGTGGAAAGTTTGGACTGTTTCTATGTGGGTGGTTGTGTGTGTGTATGTGTGTGTGAAAGAGAGAGAGAGAGAGAGACAGACTGTGTGTGTGTGTGCGTGTGCCCAGCATGGAATTTCTATCCACAGGTAGGCCAGATGCTACCTGTCAGCTCCATTCAATCAATGTAATCACTGACCTTTGCAGTAACATGGTTGTTTGCATACCATATCAAGGCCAGAAGGAATGCCAGAAACCAAGATGATTGAATAGATTTAAGCTCTTTCTCTCTGGGTCTTCATCACCTCATCTCCTAATCCTCTCTAAAATGAAAAAAGACCCCTGTGTACCACTGTGTTTTCAGTTGTCTGTGTGTGTGTGTGTGTGTGTGTGTGTGTGTGTGTGTGTGTGTGTGTGTTTGTGTGGCTGTATGAGACCCATGCAGAACTGTGATCTCTGAGCTGATACAGTATCAGCTTGTTGCAGCTGTCTGTGGTGAAACGGCTGCAGAAAGAGGAAGCCCTGACAGTTACCACACGGTCGGTGAATCTGCATTATCTGCCGACTCACACTACAGGTCCAAAGCGTTCCATGGTATGTTCATAGGCATGCACAGGGGAGTATGCTGCCTTCCCTGTGTCTCTGACAGACTGAAACATCAAGATATACTGAGCTAACTGATCACCTGAGAACCTAACAGCCACCAGTCTGAACAGTATTTCTATTGCAATATTTCCACTATCTGTGTATAGGCTGTTCAAACCCTGAACATATGCCTTTTGTCACCCAAAAAGGCTGCAGTCATCAAGAGTGATCATAAATGTCTTTATGAATATTTTCAACCTCGCCATAAAACAAAGACATTTCTTCTTTTACCAGTCAATGCTAATAAAATATATGTAGCTCATTCAGATGAAAAACTGTGAAAATTGTGAGTGAAATAGAAAGTAATAAGAATTAGGGCTTGGAAATACAATTTAAACCTATACTTACAATGACTAAATGTGATGACTTTTGGTGGGTCATTTTTTTAACTGATATAAAATCTACATCAGTTACTAATATTAGATTTTTTTTTAAAAAGCCTTGCTAACTCTGGCTTTTAATAAAATAAATGTCATTATGGATGCTACTAATACTGGTTAAGTGCTTTCCTATTTTGGGTGGAAATCTTTTACTTTCTTAAAAATGAAAATTTGCTCAATAAATTACTTTGGTCTTACTCATTTCATTTTGTTAGTAAATATTGTAAATGATGATTTAAAAAGATATGATATATGATTCATTAATATACATTTGTGACACTGTTTGCTCTCTTCAGTTTTCCTTTTATCTATCAAAACACCCTGGAGAGAAAAATCTACATTTTAAGTTGTCATACAGCTAATTATGAAAAATTAAAAGATGGCTATAAACTTGTAGGATTTCAAAAAAATTTAAAAATATATTGGCAAAAATGTTGTTAGTGTTCCACACTAAAACTATGAACGTGTTCCACACTGAACCACATTGAAACTATAAACTTTCTTTTAGTTTTCCTGTGCCATTTTAGTGTTGTTGATTGCTCCACAAGTTATTTCCAGCAGAAAATGTATAGCTTCCTGGCCTAAAAATTTGCAAATTTAATAAATGAAGTTTGTCTTGCTGGAGCCTGAGTTTAAATTAAAAAAAAAAAAAAAAAAAAAAAAAAAAAAAAAAAAGATTTTTTTTTGTCTTTTTTTGTCCTTGTTTTTGAGGAAGTGGCACACAAAAAATGCTGTTCATCTTCATTTTGTTTTGGCTTTATTTTTTATTCAGTTTAAATAACAGAATCTGTGCACATACCCTTTTGTGTTGATTTGTTTGTTTTTATGTGATGATCTGCAGAAATTTAAACCTGTATGTTTTAGATGAGATTACATTTTCATATAATTTCACTGAGAAAACACAGAAATCCAAAACAAAACATACTACACTACTTCCAACTGTAGGCCTACTGTGGATTTTTTTTTTTAACTTCCTAAGTTATTGCTAATGCTGCTGGCAGCTCTCCAATAAAGAAGTAAACTGCATAAGTAATTCGAATCATCCCTTCTTTGTCAGTGTTTTAGCCCATCAGTACGTCAAAGTCAGCTCTAACTTTAGACTTTTGCAAAGAGGTGGGATTTTCTTGTCACACTTTGCATGGTGACTGTTGTTAACACGCAGAAGCAGACCGTTACACTGTAGTAGTGTTTCGTGTCTCTTTAAATACAGCTTGCGTAAATCCTTCATGAATGAAACCATGTGATCCAAACATCATTTGACGTCTGGCGCCTCCGACCGTAGACTAAAACAAGCGAGGAAGGAGTGGATCTACGTGGGGATCTGAGGAGGCGTGAGCAGAAAAATACATTTCTCATAACTATCGCTCTCAACACGGGGTCGATCATCCAGCGGCAAGTCCAACTTTTGACGGTGTGGTGGGTGAAAGGCGCCGATTTGACTTCTGGTGAGTCAACCTCGTCGAAATCCTGAACATATAAGTGTTGTTTTGCTGAGTGTGCACGGCCACCGCCGCTGCCCTGCCGTTATCGCCGCCGTAAGTGGGCGCGCGTGTGTCGCCGCACGTCCTGGCTGGAGCTGCTGCCGCTGCCGCTCCGCCGTCCGGTTCAGCCGAACTGTTAGCGACGCCGTTTAAAGGTCTGTAGACACCGAGTGCTGAATCATCACGATCCGGTCCCCGTACACGCTCGTCTTACACAGAGACTCTAACCGATAAACCGGCAATTTTATAACAGCGGAAACAAAGGGGGCTGGCGTTGCGAACGGCTGTCAAACATTAAAGGAAAAAAAAAGCCATGTGTCGGAATTAAAGGGAGCAAAGCTTATGGAGAGTTCGAGAGCAGGAAGGCTTCAGAGGCTGTCGGTGTGACAACGTTGCCCTGTTTTCTGCTACTAACGGCTCGGTATTCAGAAAGGTGAAAGTAAAGGCAGCTGAGGAGACACGCCAACACAGACGGACAAGTTAGAGCCGCGGAAATAAAAAGGAAACATCGCAAATAATACGTAACCTTAGCGCTAGCTGCACCCCGTGTCCCCGCTCCGAAGTGCTGAAGCGGCGGCGTTGAACGCAGACCGACTGTCGCCTCTCAAACTGAGTCCGTGTGTCGCTGCTTCCCGGCAGGTAAGATGCTGTCAGCTGTTCGGTGTGTGAGGTGGTTTTTGTTTTGGGTAACGTTTTTACAGACTTTTTTTTTTTTTTTTTNCAAACCGACAACAATAAGAAACGCGGCTGTTGTTGTGTGTTTCGTGTCGGTGGTGAAGTAGTGCTGCCGTTAGAGCAGCGGTGACTGTTTGACATTTGCTTTGTGTCAAACGGCGGGCCTTCATCTGTCTGCGAACGTTCGTGTCGTTCGTTTTTTAACGACTTTGACTGTCGGTGTAAACGGAAATGTAACTTGCTTTCTCTGGGAAGCCTGGTGAAACACCGGCCGGGCTCGCGCCAGAGATGCTGATTCATCACAACGTCGTTGTTTCTCGACGTTAGCGCGAGCGGAGCGGAGGCATGAGGGAGCCATGGCAACATGGCACCGGCGGCAGGCGGCGGACAAAGGTCTGACGAGAGGAGGAAGGACTCGGTTTATATTTGGGCTCAGCTTTAAAATAAATATGACTGCTCATGCTCGGTGCCTACGGGTTTCTGGTGTAATAAGCAAATACAAGCTAATGAATGGCTGTTCATAATGCCATCTGCTGTTTTTTTTTTTCTTCAAGATTTTCTTATTTCAGCTGGCTTCAGCAATCCCTGTTCATTCATATACATTTCTGTTAAAGTGGGTTAACGACATATGGGCATGGTGTGCTTACAGTAACGATATGTAATAGCCTAACACGCTGTAAATGCCTAATCTTCATTTTTATTATTATTATTATTTTTACTTTTCTCAGACAAGATTCTCACTATCAAAGAAAGACATTGGTTGTCCTATGACTTCACGCAACATTGCCTAAAAATCAAACATTACCAACACACAACCTGCAAAATACTCCAGTGTGAGCATATCTATACAACAGAGCACAATCCTTCTTAAGAGCGAATTTGGCTTGTGCATAACTGTTGTGAAACCGATTTTGATGACAAAAACCTGCAAGGGGAGAACAAACTCCCACAGCGGTTAATGTCGAGCATTGACCGCTTGTGAATAACAGATAAGCAAATGCTGCAAAGAAAACACCTGACCTGAGGGGAAGTGGGATCATGGGATGTAAGGGGAGTATCTTGTGATTGATCTTTTTGCAGTTGGGCCATTATCTGCTGCCTGGTAGCAACCTGGATGAGCTCTGCAACTCTTAAACACTGAAGAGTAATAGGGAAGCTCGGTGGGCCCAAGAAAAACAGAAACTTCACCCCCTAATGACTCCATAGCAGCAGCTTTAGTTAGAGTCAGCACTCTGCTATCAAAAGTATGTAGTAAGCAAGTTGGCAAGTACTGTAATAGAGGGTCATAATGATGAAACAGTTGTATCAGTACTGGAGAGTAGAGTACCCCCAACCCCCTCTTCTGTCTTTTTCTCACACACACAAACTCTTCCTCATTTCTTTTTCTCCGAAGCGTGTACACATGCACACACACTCGTACACACAACCTCGGGGCTAAGCGTTTTATACTTGGTATCAGTATTTAATCAGTGCTTGAAGTGCATTTCTCTGTCAAGTACTTTCCCCATCCTTCCCTGGTGTTCATGGTAATTGAACGCTGACCAATGCTTATGCGTGCAACTTTGCTGATGGTGGCGAAGCGGCAAGACGCGCGGAGCAAGGGGGATGAAGGAAGAGGGAGGAAGAATGAGAGATGGGATTTGCGGAGAGATTGAGAACAAGGACCTTTTTGTCTTCAAGGCATTCCCCTGAAAATGCTGAGGCGAAGCAAATGCGCTCTCGCTTGACAGATGGCGTTTTCACTTGTTACTTACCACAGCTCGGTTCTTTGCCTCGTCGTGAGCGCGCGCGACAGACGACGAAGATGGCAGGAGATAAAAAAAAACGCACACACCCTTATAAGATGCAAAGAGCTAGAGTAGCCTTATAAGATGGCTAAAGTTGGGTTAGTGTGTTTGTGTGTGTGTGAGAGAGAGTTTCCGGCTGCATTTGGAAGATGCAGAAAGAAGGTTTAGTCACGGGAAGTTGTTTTACTATCAGTTGACCCTTACAACATTTTGCAGCTTGACAGTTGATTTCGTCTCCATCCTCTTACGATGTCTGCCCTAAAGCTGCCCTCTTCACGAGGAAGTCCAAAATAATGAGTGTAACATCAGGAGTGTGTGTATGTATGTGTGTGTGTGTGTGTGTGTGTGGTGGTGGTGGGGGNAGACAGGTTTTTTTTTTTTTTGTTTGTTTTTTTTTAAAGGAAAAGCATGTTGACAGATGTGGAAATATATTTTCAAGAAACTGATCACGTTGAACATTGGTTGATACTGTGTCACATGGAGGGAAAGGTGTAATATTTAAAGGGCCATATCACAGTATATTCAATTTTCATACACGTAAGGTTACTGACAATCATTTCCCAAAGCATATTATTGGAATGGTGAGTTGAAAATTGTTTTTCCTACCTTTCAGACCACCATTGGTTTCAGTTCATTCTGGTACGCTATTAAAATCAACTT